>PVHP010048734.1:0-12416 GCA_004024765.1 Zapus hudsonius
CTTCTTCTTCTTCTTCTTCTTCTTCTTCTTCTTCTTCTTCTTCTTCTTCTTCTTCTTCTTCTTCTTTCTTCTTCTTCTTCTTCTTCCTCTTCCTCCTCTTCCTCCTCCTCCTCCTCCTCCTTCTTCTTCATCATAATTTGACCATAGGTAAAAACTTTGAATTGCATGTAGGCCACACCATCAACACTCGCACCCTTGAAATGCAGCGTTCATGATCTCTAAAGTATGACATGCTAAGATCCAGTATGGCAAGCCAGATTTTCAGGTTTAGTATATTGTACAGTGTTTTCCTCTGTGGACATTATTGTATTGTTGGAAGTATATCTTAAAAGACTGAGCCTACTCTTTATCCACAAGTCAGTAGGAAAAAAATTACATTGTGTTGTAATAAAGGAACCCTCTCAACCAGAACAGAAGTGTTGTTTTAGCAACACGGAGAGAAAGAGACTAAACAAAGAACGCTAGAAAAGCTGCTTGGTGTTATGTGAACAGTTCACATTGTTTCCCTTGTTTTTATTGCACTATTTTACCTCTGGCAATCAGTGTGGGGCCTTCACTTATGAAAATATAGCTGTTGGCGGTTTAAGCTCAATTTCATTCTCAAGCTGTCATAAATGATTACATGGGAAGATAATACTTGATGGGAATTTAGTTTTCTTTTTCTGTTTTTTTTTTCCCTTTCATTTTTCGTTAGGCAACTAGTTAGAGAAGAGAGTAAGTAAAATTGGGAATGATGGTATAGTGTAATGCCTGGAAGATACACATAAATTCTTGGAAATTCTACCCACACAGCAAAACTATAAGCTCAATACCCTAATTGAATTAAATCATTTGCAGTCATTCCCACTTGTTCCCTGTTGCTATAATCTCTATAGATTGAAGAAGTCATATATGAAAATTGTTCAGAATACTCTCTTGCAGAATATACCTGTGGCTCTCTTGGCCCATTTTATAATAAGGATTGACATTGAGGTTTATTTATTTTAATTTTTAAATGTAAATAGATAAATTATATGTTTATAGAGTGCAAAGTGATTTATTATGATAAATGTGTCAATATTGAGAATATGGAATTATTAAAGCAAGCTAATGAGCAGATCTATCACTTCAAATGAGAACATTTGAACTGTACTCAACACTTCGAAAAATACACTCTTATTAATTCATAGTCATCAGGCTACGGCACAGATTTCAGAAATCTTTCCCACCCTAACAAGCCAAAGCTTTGTACCTATTTGATTAGTATCTGCATGCTTCCCATCCCCTAGATACTGATAACTAACATTCTAATTTCTGCTTCTGGGTTTGAGTGTCTTACATTTTCAATAGATGTGATGTCATTCAGTATTTGTCTTCTGTGCCTGTCCTATTTCACTTAGCAGAATGTCCGTTAGGTTTATCTACATTGCTGTATGATAATTTTCTTCCTTTAGAAGTGTATATATAGCATCCTACTACATATACGTACCACATTTTCTTTATCTACTCATCAGTTGGCGGCACTTAGATGGATTCTTTAACTTGGCTATTATAAGTAATACTGTAATGAATATGGTACAGATTTCTCTTCAATATGCTTATGTCAAGGCCTTTGGATACCCACAAGTAGGATTGCTGTATAATGGTGTTTGTTTTTGTAAGTTTTTGAGAAATATTCACACTGTTTTCTGTCATGACTGTATAAATTTCTATTTTAATTGATAGTGTTCAAGGGTTTCTTTCTTTCACATCTTCACCAACACTTGTCTTATGCCCTTTTGTTAATAGCTGTTCTAATAGGTATGAGATGACATCTCACTGAGTGGTTTTCATGTCCTTGATGATAACTATTTTGGGCATTTTCCATGTATCTATTGGCCTGTTGTTTGTTTTGTTTGGACAAGTGTCTAGTTTGATCTTTTTGTCCAATTTTCAATCAGTTTGTTTTATTGCTATTGAGTTGTCTTTGTTATTTAGATATTTTGGCTACTAACCTCTTATCAGATATACCAGTTTAAAATATTTTTCACTCATTCCATAGGTTATCTCTTCACTCTGTTCATTTGTTTCCTTTGCTGAGGAGAAGCTCTTTATGTTGATGTAATAACATGATGCTTTGCTCTTGTTTTCTGAATTGTTGAGGTGAAATCCTCAAAAATTATTGACTAGAATAATAACATGGAGCTTACCTATGTTTTATTGTATAGTTTTATAGTTTTACCTTCAATTTAATGTATTTGATATTGTTCTTTCCTTATTGTGTGTTCTTAGCACAAGTTACCTCTATTGAAAAATTAAATGCCTAACAATGCACAGTTTTATTTCTGGTGTATTTTGCATCATTGGTTAATATACGTATTTTTTGCTAGTGCCAAACTACCTTAAATACTATAGGTTAAAATATAGCTAAAGCTTTTATTGATAGTTTTCATACATGCATCTAATGTATATTTGAATTATATTCTCCTTTCAACACCTTATTTTGTCCTATTTTCCTCACCCCTCTTTTTTATATTTTATTTATTCATTTTCAAGCAGAGAGATACAGAAAGAGACACACACACACAGAGAGAGAGAGAGAGAGAGAGAGAGAGAGAGAGAGAGAGAGAGAGAACACCAGGGCCACCACATTGTGGGTCTGGCTTATGTGGGTACTGGGGAATTGAACTCAGGGCCTTAGGCACTGGAGGCAAATGTCTTAACCGCTGAGCCATCTCTCCAGCCCTCCTCATCCCTCTTTAACTTAATCTCTTCAGGTAATCTCTCTTCTGTTTTGATGCCTTTCTTAGTCCTCCTCCCACTATGGATTGGGTCTGAAATCCAATCTGAGCACTAGCATTCATCGATCTCTGCTTCCTGACCGGGGATTCAAGTGCTCGCTTGCTTGAATTCCCCAGTCAGGCAGCAGAGATAGATCCATGGAATGATGTTGCTACCAAAGCAATACAGGCTATTGCTAATGTTCTTAATTGCCCACCAGAACTAGATGTAGATCCTATTGCTGAAGACAATCCCACATGATTCAGTTCAATAACACTGATACATCAAGCTGGAACTGAGTTGAAAGCCTCCTATCTGTTGATGGTTGTCACTGTGCTGAAAAGTGACATGCAGTCTCCTGGGGAAGAAAAGTCATCGACAATCTTAAGCAGCAGTGCAAACTACGAGTTATGCAGCCAAACAGCCAGGCAAAATGTGCCCATTGCTATAATCGGAGTATGATTGTTATGGGAATGCTGGTGCTCAGCTCATTTTCCTTTTTTTATGACCCTCTAGTCCATGGAAGGATGTTGCCCATATTTAGGGTAGACCTCCTCACCTCAATTATACCAATCTAGAAAATTCCTCACAGACATGGCCGGACATTTGTTTCCATGATGATTGTATATTCTGTCTAATTGACAACAGAGTCTCACCATCACAAATTCATTTCTTGTTAATTTGACACTTAAACATCTCCCTTTTAAGCCATACACTTCTCCCTCCTGTACTCATGGGCTCATGGCCATCAAAATGCATTCTGCCCAACTTCAAAATTTCCCAGTCTTTACCAGTTACAATTCTGTTCAAAAGAGCACAGGCAGACTCTGGTCAGTTTCTTTGCTATAGTATCACATGAACTGCCTCTATCCCAGGTCCCAATAGATTCCCTTTACCCTCTGAGATCTTACAAGCTGGACCTCCTTGTCCACATTTCTCCCATCCAAGTACTAACCAGGCCCGACCCTGCTTAGCTTCCAAGATCAGACAAGACTGGGCGTGTTTAGGGTGGTATGGCCGTAGATCTTGTCCACATTTCTCTTGTGTTCTGGGCTCCTACTCTACTGTCCATTAAGCTATGCTTATAGTATCCAAGGCTTTTGTAGCCAAACCCATCCACCTTCTCCCCGTAAATCAGTTCCAAAAGTGTACTATCATGTCAATGGCCCCACTTCTCAGTACCATTTATTTGTATAAGTTGCCTTTCTCATTTCCGTGAGAAAATAGCTAAGAAAACCATTTAATGAAAGAAACATTTATTTTGGCTTACATTTGCAGAGGGCATGGTGGCAGGAGTTTGAGGCATCTGGTTATATTGAACCTATTATTCTCACCATGTCTGTGGGAAACTCTATACTTGTTCACAGTTTTCTTTCCTTAGCAAACTTCACATTTTTCATATCTTTTAGGGTGGGACTTTCCTTTATGATCTAGAAAATTCCTCACAGACATGACCAGAGATTTGTTTCTATGATGAATCTAAATCCTGTCAAGTTGACAGCAGAGATTAACTGTCACCAATTATACATAGAAGTGTTACTGGTATTTGTGCTATTTTGAACCCTCAAAGTCTATTGAATTTATTAATTCTGGTAGAGTTTGGGTAAAAACTTATGGGTTTGTATGCATAAGATTATGTGATTAGCACATGGAGAAAATGTTTTGTTTCCTATTCTAATATCCATTTTAATGGTAACTGTTATAATTATTTTAGCACCAATTTTTAAATGGTATCTTCTTTTTTCATATTTATTGTCAATAATTAGATACATTATATGAACAAGTCTTATGATGGTACCCCATTTCCCCTCTGTCTGTCCTCAACTGACATGGGGCCATCCTCAGTGGGCTTGCTAGACCAGTCCATGGGATAAGGGATTATGGATTGAAGGAGAGGTAGCCAGTTTTTTTTTTTTTCCTTTGTGTGTTGTTGCTGAGGGGGATGCTGGCTCTGGGTATTCTCTCGCACCATGGCTCTTATGCTCAGATCCCTGAGTAATGGAGGGTAAGTTTTAGGTCTGCTTTACTGTTGAGGTCTTAAGAGTCTCTGAATTTCTGCTTTGGATTGTGTTGGGTATCCTCAATGTCCATCTCCACTATCCTTTCCCAGGTTATCTGACTTGCAGTGGAGGTAGGTCTCCTGCTCATCTCACCACTTCCTCAAAGGATTCATTTGGGCTCTATATCATAATTTAGGGTTTATCTCCTACCAGGGTGACAGGCAGCATTTCAGGTACTGTTGGTGGGATTGAGTTGTTTATGGTTCTCACTGTCTTCTGAAACATAAACAGAATCTCCAGTGTAGAGTGAGATCAGTATAGGTTAAATGAGATAAGCACTGTTAATTTTGGTGAGATTCTAATGGGTATAGCCTCTCTGTAGATCTCTGGTTAGTGGGGGTTTCCCCTTGGAGCCCAGGTTCTTGGTCCTCATATGGGTTCACCATGGATCCCAGTTCCAGTTAAGGGTTACCTGCCACTGAGCAGATCTGTTAGCCAATTAGCAAGCCATTTATTACCCACCTAGGTTTAGCACCACTATTGCATGGATGAGCACTTCTTGGCTTTAAAATCTCTACCATATAGCAGTGTCTTCATCATTCTCGTAGCATCATTTAGTGTTGTATATCAGTGACCTCAGCATTCTCAGAATATCTTTGTTCAATTTCCCCTGGGAGCTCGTGCAACGCCTTCCAGCACTACACATACTTCCATTTGGGGGCTGGTTACCATTCTATTTTAATATCATAACTTTTTCATTTTATCTAATTCCTCGGGCAAATGCTTTCAGAACTGTTTTAAGTAGAAGTGAAAACATTGAGCAACTTTATCTTTTTCCTGATATAGGAAGAAGAGCTTTAAACTCTTGGTCACGGAGTATAAATTTAGTGTAAACTTGTCATACTTTGCCTTTGTTGCACTAAGGTACATTATTTTTATAAGTACCTCATTAAGAATTTTTATTATGAAAATATATTGAATTTTTTCTAAAGATTGTTCTGCATCTAATGTGAAAATCATGTGATTTTTATCCTTTATCAAATATTGTGATATATCAATTTTTTTGTTTCACACATGTTGAGCCATCCTTGCATACCAGGAATAAATTCCACTCAGTCATGTATTTTTGTTGCTTTTACCATGGATAACTGAATAAAACAACTATTAGCCTCAGATAAGACAAGAAGTTTATTGTACCCAAATCTAGCTTGGTGAATCAGTGTGTTTATTGGAGCTACTGACAGAAACACGAGTGAGTGTTACAGGAGCATGTGTTACTTAAACGTGGCTGTATCATTGAAAAGCCACATCTCAGCCACAGATTTCTTAAAGGTGGCTGTATCATTCAAAAGCTGCAACCCAGAATGGGTAATGATGTAAGAAAGATCTCTATTCAACTTATGGCAGCTTCACAAAACAGTCTCCTTTCTCCCAGAATTGCTGAATGATTATATAACTTTTTGGGAAGGACATTTTGAATCTTGTAACTTTTGTGAGCTTCCTGAGTTTCATAAGTTTTACTTTGTTCTTGGGTCTTAAGAGGCTCTCTCCTCCGTCTTGGAGGAAATCGGTATACAATATTATGGTAAATGATCCTTTCATGCACTATTGAATTTTTTTATAGTTTTTGGTGAAGGTTTTTGCATTTTTGTTCATCAGTAATTTTGACATATAATTTCCTTATGATTTACCTGACATTGCAATCAGAATAATGCTGGCCTCATAATGTGAATTTGTAAATAGATCTTCCTTTTTATTACTTGGAAGAGTTTGAGAATGGTTATAATTAGTTCTTTAAATGTTTAGTAGTATTTAGCAGTGAAGATATCAACTCCTGGCATGTTTTCTTTGATAATATTGATAATTCAGTCTCCTTACTCATTATTGGCTTATTCTAGTTCTCCATGATTCAGTCTGTAGGCTCTGTGTTTCATGAGATTTAACTACTTCTTATAGGTTATCTAATTTATTGGCATAAATTGTTCATCATAAAGTGTCTGGATATCTATGGGGGATTCTAGGACCTCTTCAGATACTAAGATCTACAGATTCTCAAGCCTCTTATATAAAATGGCACAGTATTTACATATATTCTATGCAATCCTCTTGCATATGTTAAATCATCTACTCACTATTTAAAATATCTGGTATATTTTCCAATTATATATAGTATTATATAAATAGCTATTATATCTAATATTTACTAAATAATGACCAAAATGCCTACATAAGTTCAGTACAGGCACTGAGGTCCCTTGAATCAAGGGTGTGGGATATACAGATATAGAAGGCTAATCGTTATCTTTCATGATCCTTTGTATTTCCATAGTATCAGTAATGTCTTTTTTTATTTCTGATTTTACTTTAGTCTTTCTCCTTTTCTTTGTTTTCAGTTAGCTAAGGGTCTTATCTTTCCAAATAACTTTTAGTTTTGTTGATTTTTTGGAGTTTTTAAAAAATATTGTTAATAATTAGAAACAATATATGAACAAGTCTTGTGTTGGTACTCCCATTTCCCTCCTCCTTGCCTCCAACCCACTGATAGGCTTCCACATTGTGATTGCTGGAACAGTCCATATGATGGAAGGTTAAGAATTGTATAAACAGGGCTGGAGAGATTGCTCAGCAGTTAAGGCACTTGCCTCCAGTGCCTAAGGCCCCGGGTTCAATCCAGTACCCACATAAGCCAGACCCACAAGGTGGTAGCCCTGGTGTGCTCTCAACCTCTCTATCTCTCTTTCTCTCTGCTTGAAAATGAATAAATAAAATATTAAAAAAAGAATTGTATAAACAGTAGCCAGTTATTTTATGTTGTTGTTGTTGTTATTGAGGAGGGCAATGTTTCTGGATCTTCTCCCCCACCATGACTCTTACAATCTTTCTGCCTTCTCTTCCGCAAAATTCCCTGAGTCATGGTGGGTGAGTTTTAAGTCTGCTTTATTTTTGTGCTCTTATGAGTCTCAGGGTTTCTGCTTTGGATTATTTTAGGTATCCTCGGTGTTTGTCTCTATTGCCCTTTGATAGGTTGTCTGACTTGCTGTGGAGGTAGCTCTCTTGTTCCTCTCTTGCCACTTCCTCAAATCACTGCCTTTTGAAAAAACACAATCTCTAATGGAGAGTGAGATCACTATAGTTTAAGGGAGACAAACATGGTTAATTTGATGAGATTCTTGTGGGTGTAGCCTCTTTGTAGGCCCATGGTTAGTGGGAGCTTCCCCTTAGAGTCTGGGTTCTGGGTCTCCATAAGAATTTGGATCCCAGTTCCAGCTAAGAGTTCCTTGCCACTGAGTGGGTCTCTTAGCCAATCAGCAAGTTGTTGATTACCCACCTAGGTTTAATGCAGTGGCACTGAACAGGTGAGCCCTTCTTGACTTGCTGGACTATGCCATATAGTAGTGTCCTCTGTATTCTCAGGCCATCAGTCAGAGATGTATATCAATATCTCCTCATTTCCTGCAATATCGTTTGCCAATTTTCCCTGGCAGCTCATGTAATGCCTTCTAGCACTACACAGACTCCTATCTGGGAAGCTGGTTCTCACTGATCCAGCAGTGTCTCTTGGTGGTGTGTGACAGCATTCTGTGGTATCTTCAGCAATAGGGTCTTATCCCTTGTCTGGGGTGGGTATTCAAGAGCTTTGACATAAGCCTGTCTTGTTTTGAGGGACCTCGTATATCTCTCCAATCAACAGCTCAGTGTGGGAATCAACCTTTTACTGGGACAGGGAGTTATAGGCCAGAACTACTTTTCTTGGGGGTAGGTTTCCTCCCAGCCTCTTCAGGGTCCTTCTTACCAGGCAATGCCCCCAGCTTCCTCAATAGCTTATTGTATGGAAGTAAGGATTCTATGGTATTGACTCATTAGGGGTTTAGATTAGTATATATTCCCCTGTGCCTGGTTTGGAGATTTGTCCCAGTGGTGTGTGGCTGAGTATGACACTACCATAGAGCATTCTGATTATGACTCTATATATTACTTATTCCATTAGTCTTTGTACTTTATGTTGTTACCTCATAGCCTCTTATTTTAGGTTAAATAACTTCACACTCCCTATATATCAGGTCAAGCAGACTCACTTAATTTTTCTCTGATAATTGTTTAGTTGTTCCCTTTTCCTGAAGGAGTGTTTAGCTTCCCAGTATATTCTACATCATATTTTCCCCTTTATCACTTTTTATAGAATATTCTGATCTTTTCTAACCTGAAGGGTTTCTGCTTAAAAATATGTTGATAGTTGTATTAGTTTCCTTTATATGTTTTACATTTCTTCTTTTCCTAATACAATTTAATTTTTTTAACAGTGCTAGAGATTGATCCCTGGGCCTTGTATATGCTAGGCAAGTATTCCACCATGGAGCTACATTTCTCATCTCTTTATGCCTCAATATTTTTCACTGTCATTTTGTCAGGTTAATTGTTATGACCGTGTCATTTGTTAAGTGACTTTAATTTCAGACCTCTGTGTTTATTTATCTGGACCTGGATTTTGGCATCTCTCCTCAGACTTTGGAAGTTCTCAGCTTTTCTTTCTTCAAGCATGCCTTCTAATCTTTACCCGTGTCTCATCTTCTGAAAGTCTTCTAATGTGGAAGCTAATTTTCATATTGATTTCAAATAATTTCCATATTCTTTAAATGTTACCTTTTGTCTCTCTGACTGGCATATATTTTTATTATTAATTGTAAGCTTTCCTACATGAACATATCACATAATGGTCATATTCGTTTCAGGTTATACACTTATCTCTCCCCAAACCCCATTGCACTTAGGGCCCTCCTCAGTAAGGTTATCAGTATTTACTGTGGGGTCACGAATGTTCCAGTCAGTCTCTGTGGGGTGGAGCCCAGTCTACAGTGGGCTACTGAATGTGGGGATACTCCTTCCCACCCTGAGGCTCTTACAATTTTTTGGCCCCTTCTTCTACACTGTTCTCTGAGCCTTGGTAGGCATGTTATGTCTCCTTTAGTGTTGAGCACCTCTTCTACAATGTTCTCTGAGCCTTGGCAGGTGTGTTCTAAGTTTCCTTTAGTGCTGTATTCTCTCATCCTCTGATTTTCTGCTTTGATGAGTTTTGAGTCTCCTCTATGACTGACTGGATATTTTTAATACTCTGCTAAAGTGTTTCAAATACTCCGTCTTCTATTTTAGTCTGTTGCTAAAGCTTTCCCCAAAATTTTCTATTGTAGTTTTATTCAGCTCAAGGTTTTCTCTTTTATTTATTTATTTATTTTAATTTTTTTAATAAATTTTTTTATTGTCCATAATGAGTTACAACATTTAGTGGGCAAACAATGAGTTGTTATCCCCAATTCCCTACTGCCCTCCCCTCCCCCCTCAGCTGGATAACCTCCTCCATGGGTCGTCTGGATCAGTCCTTGTGACAGGGGACCATGGATAAGCTAGTAATCAGCCAGGTTCTCCTGTCCGTACCTCTGGATAGTCTCCCCCACCACGGCTCTCACAATCTTTCCGCCCCCTCTTCCGCATAGTCCCTGAGTCGTGTTGGATGAGTAATAAGTTTGCTTTAAGGTTGTGAGCTTAGGGGTCTTTGTGTTGAAAATCGTTGGTTTCTGTTCCACTGGCTAATCCTGTGCTGATTTAATGGCTGTGGCTGTGGGCCCCTTGTTCATCTCATCTTTCTCTGTGGTGTTCCATTTGGATCCTCCATTGTATGACTGTGGTGGCCCCTCTCTTGCCAGAATCTCAGCTATCAGCCTACGGTCGGTTGGTAGGGTTAGATGAGCCCCAGTACTCTCGCTGCATCCTGAAAATTACAAACACAATCTCCATCGGAGAGTGAGATAAGTGTAGGTTAACAAATATACACAATTTTAGATTACCAGGATTCAATTTTTAGTAGCCTCCCTGTCAATTGGTCCCATAGTGTATCTTGTCTTGGGAGCCTAAGAGTACGGGATCCGGTGCCTATCAACCTGAATCCCAAGTTCCAGTCAAGGGGTCCCCCTCACTAAGTGGAAAATTGGCCGAATTGAAAGCTGTTGATTGTCTCCCCCAGGCCCAGGCTCCTCCATTACACAAGTGCTCCTTTCTTGGTTCGCTGCTCACTCCTACTGGGAGGTGTGGTCAGCCTACTCATAACCACCGATTGTGTTTCCTGTCAGTGGTCTCTGTTTACTCCAGCTGTCATTGATCATTTTCCCCTGGCAGCCTGTGCAGTGCCTTCCGGCACTACACTAATTGCCTTCTGGGGGCTGGATACCATTCCGGACGTTGAAGGGCTTCTCGATGCTGATAGATGCAGTCTGTGGTTTCTTCAGTAACAGGGTTTTGCCTCAGGCCTGGGGAGAGCACTCAAGAGCTTTGACAGAATTCTGTCTTGTTGGATTCTCATGAGTCACTTTGGTCGACAGCTCAGTGAGGGAAGGAACCAGTGGTTGGAACCAGGGGTTGTCAGGCTGGACTAATTAATCACAGGCTTAAACTCTGTCCCCTACTACTCATGGTCCCTCTTGCCAGGCGACACTCACTACTTTCTCAATAGGTTACAGTATGCTCATAAGGATTTTATGTTTTTGAACCTAATATGGTTTACCCTCATGTTTAAGCCATTCCCCTCCCACCATCCCTTACCCCACATTCATAACGTCACACTTCTTTCTTCTAGTCTGTATAAAGAAAACTGTTATCCTGGTTAAATACCACATATGAGGGAGAATATTTGACGTTCTATTCTCTGCTCTTTTGAGTGATCACTTAGTAAGATCTGCTCAAAGTCAGACCATTTTTTTTCTAAATTTCGATATTTTATTTTTTCTTTCAGCTGAGTAAAATTCCATCGTATAAATGTACCACAGTTTCTCTGTCCATTCATTCCTCCATGGATGGGCATTTGGGCTGATTCCAATTCTTGGCTATTGTGAATTGAGCTGCTACAAATTTAAAACATACTACAAAGCCATACTAACTAAAACAGCATGGTGTTGGCAGAAAAACAGACAGTCTGACCAGTGGAATAGAATTGAAGACCCAGCCATTAATGCAAGCTACTTCAGCTTCTTAGTCTTTGACAAGGGTGCCAACAATGTATGCTTGGCCAAAGATAGCATCTTCAATAAATGGTGCTGGACAAATTGGATAAACACGTGTTAAAAAAATGAAAATAGACCCACTGCTTACACCATGCACACAGATCAACTCCAAATGGATCAAAGACCTCAATATCAAGCCTGTAACCCTGAACACCCTGAAAGAAAAAATAGGAGGAACCCTACATGAGATAGGAGTAGGGAACAACTTCCTGAGCAAATCCCCAGTAGCCCAGGAAGTGCAACAGTCATTCAATCAATGGGACCTGATCAGGCTCAAAAGCTTCTGTACAGACAAAAACACCGTTCTCAAAGTCAATAGACCCCCTTCAAACTGGGAGATGATTTTCTCCAGCTACAACTCAGACAAAGGCCTAATTTCCAGAACCTACAGAGAACTCAAAAAAATTAATAACAAAAAAGTAAACTGCACCCTCACAAAATGGGGCACTGATCTCAACAGAGAATTCACAGAGGAGGAAACACAAATGGCCTTTTCTCACCTGAGAAAGTGCTCAACATCCTTAAGCATCAGGGAAATGCAAATCAAAACGACAATGAGATACCACCTTACCCCTGTCAGAATGGCAATCATAAAGAAAACCAACAACAATCGTTGCTGGCGAGGATG
>PVHP010048735.1:0-12410 GCA_004024765.1 Zapus hudsonius
GAGAGAGAGAGAGAGAGAGAGAGAGAGAGAGAGAGAGAGAGAGAGAGAGAGACATGTGCATCTGGCTGTATGTGGATACTGGGGAATCCAACTTGAGTCCTTCTATTTTGCAGGCAAATGCCTTAACTGCTAAGCCATCTCTCCAGCCCTGAAATTTTTATTTCATGTATATTATAACAGGACATACTCTTACATCTCCTTGCCCTGGTTCCCGTTCCCCTGGGGCCCTCCTCAGTGGGGTTATGGTACTCAGTGTGGGGTCATGAGGGCCCTAGTCAGTCCCTATGGGGTATCAGGGACCAGGCCTCAGGATGTTCCTACCCATTCTGTGGCTCTCACAGTCTTTCCACCCCCTCTTTGCAGTGTTCCCTGAGTCACGGCAGGCCTGTCGGCAGTCTGATTTAGTGTTTACCATGAGTTTTTAAGGCCCTTCTCACAGCAAGGGGACTCTCTCAGGTGGGCAGTGGTTGTGGCCTGTAAGTCTCGCTGAGCTGCTGTGTGCTGCTGGACCCGGGGCTCCCCGTAAAGGTAAGCCTCACCCTCCTTTCTGCTGGCAGCCCAGATGCTCGGAAAAGAAACCGATGTATCAGCAGTCACACCAGGAGTGTCTGTCATTAAAGGTTTCACACTAGGAGCTGGGGACATAGGTCTGTTGGTAGAGTGATTGCCCTGAATGCATGAGACATAGCACCACAAATAATAATAATGATAAAGAAATAATTCCAGGGCTGGACAAATGGCTCAGCGGTTAAGGTACTTGCTTTCCAAACCTGCTGGCCTGGGTTCGATTCCCCACAGCTACCCATGTAAAGCCAGAAGCACAAAGTGGCACATACATCTGGAGTTCATTTGCAGTGGCAAGAAGCCCTGCTGGGCGCATACTCAAATAAATATAATAAACATTTCTCTCTCTCTCAAATAAATATAGTAATGTTTAATAAATAAATATAAAAACAAATCATAAATATTTTTGAAAAAGACATTGCATAAAAAGTTTCAAAACATTTTGAAGCTTTCTTATAAGGTGGTAGGATCCTTCTAGAATTCTTTTTGTTTAAATCTTTATATATTAGCGTAGAGAGAGAGAATGGTCACACCACTCTCCCTCATATCTCTCCCCCCTCAATTAGTCTCTGATTTGTTTAGATGTCATCATCTTTTCCTTCATTATGTGTAGGTATTATCAGACATTGTAAAGTCATGAATATCAAGGTCATTTTGTGTCTGGAAGTTTGCATTGTAAGCAGTCCTCCCCTTCCTTTGGCTCTTATAATCTTTCCGCCGCCTCTTCCACAACAGACCCTGAGCCTCAGGAAGTGTGACAGAGATGTCCCAGTACTGAACACTGCACTGTCGTTTCTTTCCAGAATTCTTTTTGTTGGATTTGAGTTTGATGGCTGCTTGGTTTCTAGATGTGGGGCCTGGTATATGCCCTGCAGCAGCTCAGCCAGGGTTTTTATTGGGGGGAGGAAAGTTGAAGGTTGATGTCTCAGTCTTTTGGACTTGTTTTTATTTTATTTTTAAGATATTTTTATTGTATTTATTTGCATGCAGAGAGAGAGAGAGTGAGGGAGAGAAAAGAGAGACAGAGAATGGGTGGGCCAGCTATTGCGAAGGAACTCCAGATGCATGCACCACTCTGTGCACCTGGCTTTATGTGGGTACCGGGGACTTGAACCCAGGTTGTTAGACTTTGCAGGCAAGTGCTTCAACCACTGAGCCATCTCTCCAGCCCCCTGGTCTTGTTTTTTTTAAAAAAATATATTTTTATTTATTTATTTGTAAGCAGAGAGAGAGAGATAAAAGAGAGGCAGACAGACAGAATGGACACTCCAGGGTCTTCAGCCATTGCAAATGGACTCCAGATGCATACACTACTTTACGAAGGTATCGGGGACTTGAACTCAGGTCCTTAGGTTTTGCAGGCAAGCGCCTTAACCTCTGAGACATTTCTCCAGCCTCTTGGACTTGTTTTTTTTTTTTGTTTTTTTTTTTTTTTTAGCTTTTTTTACCCAAAAAATATGGAACACTTCATGAATTTGCATGTCATCCTTTCGTAGGGGCCATGCTAATCTCTGTATCGTTCCAATTTTAGTGTATGTGCTGCCCAAGCGAGCTCTGGGCTTGTCTTAAGGAAGGTTGATTGTAGGGATTCCCGTGCCCTCCTGCCTGGCATATCCGCCCATGTTGTAGAAACCAGGACAGGATGAATGTAGCTTCTCTCATCCTTTACCGGCACTCTGGGCTGCTGGGGCCAGATGCAATGGCACAGGCTGCCAGGGAGGCCTTGGAGCCTGCTTCCCCTGTAGACTGAGAGCACCTCCCCTGCTGGCTTCTAAACTGGTTTTGCAGAGCTGAAATAACTAGTTTGTGCCACGAAGGGAGGGCATGTTGGCAGGCTTGGAGTTGGAGGCATGTTGATTGACAGGAATCACTCACACCCTACACAAGAGGTTCTAATACCAGAAATAAATAACAGAGGGGTTATTGCTAAAATAAATAAAAGAGGGGTTTGAGAGATAGCTCAGATGGTGAAGTGCTTGGACCTCAGTTCAGTCCCCAAAACCCACACTAAAAAATGTCCAGTGCAGTAGTGTGCACCTGTAATCCCAGCACTGGGGTGACAGACAGGTGGATCCGTGGGACTTGCTGGCCATCCAGTCAGACTCATTAGTGAGCTCCAGGCCAGTGAGAGATACTATTTCAAACTATGGGCTGAAGAGATGGCTTAGCGGTTAAGGCGTTTGCCTACAATTCAGAAGGACCAGAGTTCAATTCTCCAGTGCCCATATAAAGCCAGATGCACAAGATGGCGCATGTGTCTGGAGTTCATTTGTAGTGGCTGGAGGCCCTGGTACACCCATTCTCTCTCTCTCAAATAAATAAAACATTAAAAAAGTATGTATACATACATCTTATATATATATGTATGTGTGTGTGTGTGTATTTATATAGATGGCACCTGAGGAACATCACCTAAGGTTGCCCTCTGGCCTCCATGTGCCCCTACGCACACACGCACATGCGTAACAAAGGAGTGACTCAGGCCAGGCGGCTGCTATATTCCTGCCTCCCTCACTATGCCTTGGAACTCCCCCCTCCCATTCTGCTCCCTGTTCTCTTCACTATGGTGGGTGGCTCTAGGTCGTGCCTCTGGGGTCTGCAGACTGCAGTTGCAGTGGAGTGTGCTACCAGACAAGGCACTGGAGCTTTACTATGTCCTTGGAACTGGGGATAGGCACTTCCAGTTATGGGATCCTTCTCTCCGCCGAGATAAATGGATTCCAGAGCCGCTTCTGTAAGGATATGTATAGTTGCTACAAACAAGCAGTTGATATTTTTAAAAGACATATTTTAATGGCTTTTTCATCTCCTTTTCGCTGTACTGAGGGTGGAATTTAGGGAATTAGGCACACTAGGCACCTGCTCTTTATTCCCAATCTTTAAAAAATTATTTATTTTAAAAAATCATTTTATTTACTTATTTATGAGAGAGAGGGAGAGAGAGAGAGAGGCGCGGACAGAGAGAATGGGTGTGACAGGGCCTCCAGCTTTCTGCAAACGAACTCCAGATGCATATGTCACCTTGTGCATCTGGCTTTTTGTGGGCATTGGGTAATCGAACTTGGACCCTTCTGCTTTGTAGGCAGATGCCTTAACTGCTAAGCCATCTCTTCAGCCCTTGCTTTTTTTTTTTTTTTTTTTTTTTTTTGAGATAGGGTTTCACTCTAGTCAAGGCTGACCTGGGGACTCACTCTGTAGTACCAGGCTGGCCTCGGACTCACAGTAATCTACCTTTGTCCCGAGTGCTGGGATTAAAGGCCACCCTACCCAGCCTTAACTATTCTGATTTTGAGACAGGGTCTCACTACGTTGCCCAAGTTGACCTTAAACTCACTGTCTATAGCCTAGGCAGTTCTTAAATTTGCAATCCTCCTGCCTCAGGCTCCCTAATTGCTGGAATGACTCTCTCTCTAAGGAACTCTCTCTCTCTCTCACCTTCAGGCCTGGCTAAATGTGTTTTCCACTTGAACTTTGCACACCAGGGTGCCATGTGGTCAGTTGATGTAGATCCTACAGCAGCATCATGGGACACAGGCTTTAGCGTCTCTTAAGTACTGACAGTTCACCAGTAGTGACGTATTCACCTGGATGTGCTAAGGCCAGGATGCTAGGCCACCTGGCATCACCACACCGATGACTGACTATCATCAACATATGTGAGGCTTTCTGTCCCCTTTCACTGGAGCATAGTGACAGTTCATGCTTCTTGTGGCACCTTGTGGCTCCAGACGTCACTTCTGAGTTGCCAAGAAAACAGACCCTGTTATAATTGAGGAGTTGGCTTAGGTCGGGGTTCATTTCTCCAGTTCCCGTGTAAAACAAGATACAGGGCTGGAGAGATGGCTCAGCATTAAAGGTGCTTGCCTGCAAAGCCTAATGATCTGGGTTTGGTTCCCCAGTACCCATGTAGAGCCAGATGTGCAAAGTGGCACATGCATCTGGAGTTCGTTTGCAGCAGCTGGAGTCCCTGGTGCACCCATTCTCTCTGTCTCTCTTTCTGCTTGCAAATAAAGTAATTAAATAAAAATATGCAGAAAGCACTGCATGCATCTGGAATTCATTTTCATCAGCAAGAGGCCCCGGTGTGCTCATTCTCTCTCTTTTTCTCTTAAATAAATAAATAAAATAAATATATATTTAAAAAGAAAACCGACCCTATTTCTGGGATCTTAATAGTTGGGGCTCTAGCTCTTGGAAACTGGGTGCTCCTAGCATTAGGGGACCCTTAGCAAACTAGCTGGCTCAGGCCTCTGTGCAGTAGGTGTGTACTATGGGCTGGAAGTAGAGACTGCAATTCTGAAACATTGTTATTAAACGTACTTTGCAGCTAATAGTATGTGGCATTCAAATGCCACCAAGAACAAAGAAGCCCTTGCAATGCTAGGAGGCCTCCCATTGCTCTGGGTTTTATTCCGATGCCAGGCGGTGAGTCGCCCTGCCAGGGCGTGGGGTTGGGGCAAGACCTGGCCAGGAAAACCTGCTCCAGAGAGCAACTTGAGTCTGAAGCATGCAGGGCCCGCCTCTCGGAAGCCGGGTGGGCGGTGTTTGAGGGCCTTTGCACACCTGGCCACATAACCTTGATTTTTCTCCTGGCTGCAAGGTGTTGCCTCTCCTAGGGAATGGGAATTACACGGCTTCCAGTTAATAGCTAATATTGGTTATCCCTCCATGTTTTTTCCTGACTCTTTACTGTGATGCAATATATATAACACAAAATTTATTATTTCAACCATTTCTTTTTAAAAAAATATTTATAGCCAGATATGGTGGTGCACACCTTTAGTCCCAGCACTCAGGAGGCAGAGGTAGGAGGATTGCTGCGAGTTCAAGGCCAGCCTGAGACTACATAGTGAATTCCAGGTCAGCCTGGGCTAGAGTGAGACCCTACCAAGAAAAGAAATTTATATATATTTGCAGTCAGAGAGAGAGAGAGAGAGAGAATGAGAGAGAATCGGCATGCCAGAGTCTTTTACAAATGAACTCCAGATGCATGTGCCACTTTGTGCATCTGGCTCTACATGGGTACTGGGAAATCAAACCTGGGCCAGCAGGCTTTTCAAGGAAGGACTTTTAACTGCTGAGCCATCTCTCCACCCCCCATTTCAGCCATTTCTAAGTGTTGAGTCATTCAGTGCATTCACAATGTATACTACCATTCCCACCATCCATTTCCAAGTTTATTTATGTATATTTATTTACTTATTTTTGAGATCATTAATGTAGTCTGGGTTGGTCTGAAATAGCTTATGCTCCCACTTCTGACTCCTCAGTGATGGGATGACAAGTGTGGGCCACCAGCTATTTTAATTAAAAAAATATATATATTTTTTGGTTTTTCAAGGTAGGGTCTCGCTCTAGTCCAGGCTGACCTGGACTTCACTATGTAGTCTCAGGCTGGCCTAGAATTCACGGCAATCCTCCTACCTCTGCCTCCCGAGTGCTGGGATTAAAGGCGTGCACCACCATGCCCGGCCTTAAAAAATATGTTTATTTATTTATTTGCAAGCAGAGAGAGACAGACAAATAGAGAATGGGTGTTCCAGGGCCTCTAGCTACTGCAAATAAACTCCAGATGCATGTGTCTCTTTGTATATCTGGCTTTACATGGGTAATGGGAAGTCAAACTCAGGTTGTTAGGGTTTTTTTTTTTCTTTTTTTTCGAGGTAGGGTCTCGCTCTAGTCCAGGCTGACCTGGAATTCACTATGTAGTCTCAGGGTGGCCTTTGACTCATGGTGATCCTCCTACCTCTGCTGGGATTAAAGGTGTGCGCCACCACGCCCAGCTAGGTTGTTAGGTTTTACAGGCAAGTGCCTTAATCAGTGAGCCGTCTCTCCAGCCCCATTTATTATTTTAGAATGAGACTCTATCCATCTGACATTCATCTCTTCCTACCCCCAGGGGCTCCTGGTGGGCAGCTTCCACTTCCAGTCACTGTGATTTTTCCTACAACAGTAGTTGTGTAGGTGGGATCACCAGATAGGTATTCTCATTTCACTTAGTATGTCTTAAGAATATATGTAATATACATATACATATACAGATCCTAACACTACTTTTTTTTGGAGGTACACTGAGTTGGATAAACATTTCCAGACAGCAACTGTGTGGGGGATGGTGAGTCTCCAGCCAGCTTCAGTGCCCGTCTGAAGTCCTTGTCACCACTATTGCCTCTAATCACTGACTCTCATGGCTTCCCACAGCTCTGTGCCTGCTGACTTTCTGCAGCACTGCCTTTCCCGTGGCCTCCTCTGCTTTTGTTTCCCACTTAGGGCCTGGGTGACCCACTGTGGCATGCTCCTGCGCTGTTCTCCACAGAAGCCCAGCATGGCCTGTGGTGGTGATGTCTCTCACAGACAGGAATCTGACTCTGAGGATGAGGTTTGGCCAGGAAAAAGGCCACCTGTGTTGACTTGAGGTCTTGAGTGACACACGTGTTTTGGTGTGGGTGCCTCGAGCGGCCCCAGAGGGAACACGAGTGATGGGGCCACAGGCCTATACCTGGTCACTTTTTGATTGTCTCCTGGTCATCGTGGGAGACAAAAGGGAAAACATTGTATGTGCTTTTTTTTTTTTTTTTGGTTTTTCGAGCTAGGGTCTCTCTCTAGCCCAGGCTGACCTGGAATTCACTATGTAGTCTCAGGGTGGCCTTGAACTCAAGGAAATCCTCCTACCTCTGCCTCCCGAGTGCTGGGATTAAAGGTGTGCGCCACCACGCCCGGCTGTATGTGCTTTTGTATGTATGAATGTGTTTGTATTTATATGTGAATATATGTCTGTATATATATATATGTGCCGGTATATGAGTGAGTCTGTGTGCATGCCTGAGTGTGTCTCCGTATGTGAGTGTTCCTGTGGATATAAGTGCATATGAGTGCCTGTGTGGGTGTATCTGAGTGTATATGTGTTTGTGTGCTAATGTGTAGGCATGTGAGTGTGTCTGTAGCTGTCTCTGTGTGTGAGCCTATTTGTATGTGGAAGTAGGAGCAGCTGCTTTGAGAGTTTGGTGTCTGGCAGCCTGGGAACCTGATCTGCACTGCCAGGCTCTGTGGCTGGAGGTGCGGCCATCAGGGTTGACGTCGCAGCTCATCACATTTTTGTTTGGCACATTTCTTTTCGTTAAAAGCTTTATTATTTTTTATGAGCTCAGAATTGCAAAAATCCAAGGAATCTGCCTCTTGACTTAGTTTCTTGATGGAGCATACGAAAAACTGTTGACACCAAGTTCAGGAGAAATCTCAGGGTGACCTCTCTGCATCTGTGACCACTGTGGAATGTCAGCAAGTATGGGCGGTGACCACTGAGGACCCCGCCTCGCCAAGCCCTGGGATCGCCCTATGCTCGGGCCTTGTTCACAATCACAGATCAAAGCCTTCTCGTATCTTTGCAGAGGCAAAGGGACTCACCTGATTCATATGTAGAAGACAGGCCAGGTGACATCATAGGTCGGTATAGCGCCCACTGCCCTTCGAGGTCTGTGGCAACACCCTTCCTTTGCCCTTTGTGGCAGATGGGATTGGTGGCTTTGGTGGAAAAGTGTCACCTCTCTCATGGGTCACATCTAGAGTAAATAACCCTTTGTTCCAAACACTCTTTGCTCCCGTGTGCTGGGGAAATTCTGTCTGCTTTATCACTTCTCTGAGGAATGCTTAGGGCCGCAAAAGCCTAGAATTTCAGAGACTCTTGGGTCACTGAACTCACTGTCCTTCCCCGTCAGGCATGCAGAGACCAGGACCGGCCCGGCTGCAGCTGTCTCTCGGTTCATTAAGTCACATTCTTCTAGACAGCCATGGCCATTTTTGGAGCAGGATTTGAACATTGGAAGTAACTTGGATTTAGCTGAAATTCCAGAGGGGAAAGCAGTAACCCTGTTCCTTCTAGAGTTTTATTTATTATTTTTTTTTAGAAGTTTTGTCTCACAGCCATGAGGAGTAAAATGCAGTGCAAACCGGTTCTGGAGCCAAGGTCATTACCAAACGAGCCTTACCTCGGCAAGGCGTAGCATCGTGGGCTGTTGGCACGTATTGATGGGGCCTCTCACTGCTCGCACACAGTAGCTGCCCAGCCTACACGCCTTGAGGCTCTCCAAATGCCTGACAGCACTTTAATGCAGCTTAACCCAGTGTCCAGGGTACCCTCTGCTGCGGTCCTTCTATGGTGTTATCACTATGTTGACATGTGCAGGCTGTCCTTGAGCCCCTGCTCACCCCCTGGAGGGAAAGGCCTTACTTCTGGCTTTCTTAATGGCCCTTCCTGTTCTACCTAGCTCCTGTCCTCAGGAGCCACAGAGGGGACATCCAGCAAGGGACAATCTACCTGCAAACAGTGGCTGTATTCTTGGGGCCCAAAGCAGGGAAGACCTGGGCTCTGCTTCCCATATCCAGAAGTCTTCAGAGTTTGGGAGTCGGGGTACATCAGGACTTGGCTTGTTCGGGGTGTCTGTGGGGTGTGGACCCAGAGCTCTGCAGCTCTGGTGATGGAGCAGGTCCAAGATGCATGGTTGGCCACCCATGGTGGCTGGGGCTGGGGAGCCACTGCTGGGTTCTCTCTGGCACCCATCCACATCCCAGAGCCAACTTCTTTCTCAGCAGGGGCATGCCCAGGAAGGCTGGCTGCTGGTCTGGGCGGTTAATATGTTCGTTAGACCCTCTCCCAGGGTCTCTCTCAGGGTCTCTGCCATCTGTGGTGCCAGGCTGGGACTGAGTGAGCTCTGCCAGCAACTGAACAAGGAGCCACTGGCTCTGGCTAAGAAGACAGAATTTCCTGAGCACTGCATGGAGGGACATGAATTGCCTAGTTATTTGTATGAGGGATGAGATATGGATATGATAACATCAATATTACTCAAAGTGTTTGATGCTAGCTTCAGTCTGTGTGCCCCAGTGTATTCCAGTTTTTGATCCAGAAACTACGGTTCCCATAGTAGCCAGGCACAGTAACCCTGCTGGAGTTGTGGAGGGGTCTTGGCAAGGGGTGGTTTCCTGAACGAATCCTTTCTTGAGGTCTGCAGAGAGGAGCCCAGGTCCAGGCGCAGAGCCCAGCCTCGATTCTGACGGGCTCTTCTGCCAACTCTGAATGCTGATTTGGAAGTGACCTTAGCATTGCGTTATGACTAAGCACTGGCATTACGGTGATGTTTTCCTCATCGATTCTGTTATCCGTGCCTTTCAGGTCTTGGGTAGGCACGGTGGAGAGGAGGGAGGTGGGTGTGTTGGTGAGGACACCGTTTCTGTCCTTGGGTTTCTGGATTTCACCCTCACAACAAGCCTACTGGGTAGTTTGAATCCCCTCAAATAGGTGAGACACAGACTCAAAAAGGCCACGTTCTTTCCCCATGAGCATACACTTACCCACTTGAGCCTGTTTTTGACGAGACCTGTAGCTGCCCTTCCATTTCTCTGAGCTTCTGTTTTGGCTTGAGTCTGCTGGGGCCTCCCTGGCATCTACTCAGAGCCTGTTTGGCACGGGGGCCTGGAAGCTTCTGTGAGTGGCGAGGGGAAGTGATCAGAGCTACCCATGCCACCACAACAGAGACATTGGCTTGTACAGAGCTGGAATCTTTCTTACTTGGGGGTCCCTCGTGGCCTTGGGTGGATATCTGATTTGGGTTGTCTGCGTTTTGTTCTCAGACTTATTCTTGAATTTTTATTTCAGGACATAACTTGGCAAGATGAGCACTCTGCCCCATTCTCCTGGGAAACAAGGGTAAGTTGAGTTAAATTTAGACATAGTTGTCCCGTTTGAGAAATAATGAAGTATATGTAAGTTTTCTTTCAGCAGTTAATGGGTGCAGAAGGCTGTGTGAGGTCCACATTGCTGGCTGCAGGAGATAGCCCACGTTGGTGGGACAGGAGGGGATTATGGGAAGTTTAACCAATGAGGTTTGGTGGCGAAAGTCATGGTTGTTATGGGTCCTGTCAACCAGGACCCAAGATGTCCCTGAGGCCAGTGAGGTGGGGTAGCACTCTTGGGGGGCTCTCTCTCCTTGTACTTTTGCCCGTCATTATTTAGCACCATGATGGGAGGTGCCCTGTAAACAGCTATCACTTTGGTGAGGGCATGTAGGCTGGTGGACACACACGGACGGGTATGGAGCTGGTGGAGGAGCCCAGCTTGTGACACTGATGAGTGAGTGACTTTTCCTGGGCAGACATGAACAGATGTCTGCTCACCCCAGACAGGGTACCAATGACAAATCAAAGAAATGATCCCATCCCGAGAATAGCTTAGTGAACGTGAGTTTCTTGAAATTGCTTCCAGATGTGTGGTTGATTCAAAGGCAGCTGCATCGTTGAAAAGCCCACCCCAGCCTGGGTGACCACTCATGAAAGCTGCATTCCTGGGGCTCCTTGCAGGACTTGCAGACAGTTCAGCTGCTCAGAGTCTCTTCTCCCCAATAATTGTTATTGCTTATATATAACCTTGGGGAGGGGCCTTGTGAGTTTTCTTTCCTGAGCCTTGGATGATTGATTCACTTCCTGGGTGTTAAGCAGCTCCCTCAGGCGGGTATGTTTCAGTCGAAGGAAATAGCTACCCTTAAACTCCCGGTCACTGTCTTTGCAGGAGCAGGTGAGGGCTTTAGGTCTGACTTCAGGGCATTGCCTCATTTTCCCTGTTGCCCTGAGAAAGCAGCAAGATGTCTTTTACCCAAGGAGGAGGTGAAAGGCCAGAACTTTCCTCTGCTAGTGGGTTGTCTCCAAAGTGGGCTGTGTGTGTCTGAAGCTGGTTTTACACTGAGTCAGAATAAGGGTGTTTTTATTTTATTTTTTAAATTTATTTATTTGCAAGTAGAGTGAGAAGAGAGACAGAGAGAATGGGCACACCAAGGCCTCTAGACCCTGCTAGAGAACTCCAGATGTATGGCTGCCCTGTGTATCTGGCTTTATGTGGGTACTGGGGAATTGAACTGGGGTTGTTGGGCTTTGCAGGCAAACGCCTTATCCACTGAGCCATCTCTTTAGCCCCCAGAATAAGGTTTAAGAACTGGTAGATTAAGGGCCTTGTTTCTTGTCTTTTTTACTGGTCCCCATTGCTTCTGATAAGAGTCCTCATTTCAGCTGACAGTGATACCCAGGGGACCTGTGAAAAGGGTGGGCCAGGGTGGGGGAAGTCCCAAGGGTCCTTGAGAGGCCTCCTCTTCAGAATGCCTTGCCTCTGCCTCTAGGGACAAGATTTAAAGGTCGTCAGGAACCTTTATGAAGAGCCACACACAGGAGGTGTCTTTAGTGAGAACAGGGTCCTGGTCTCCAGGCACAGGATGCCAGATCAGACCCCTATGTGTCCCTGCTGTCCCTGGATGCTGACTTCCCTTTATCAATTGCCACTGACCCATAAGGGACCCCATGGGTTAGGGGCCTGAGGCAGCATTCGATTCTGTGGGTCAGCAGTTGAGCAAGGCTCAGCTGCGCTGTTCCGGGCAGCCCTGTCGGGATCGCTCCCTGCCACCCGGCGTACCAGGAGAGCCTTGCTCATGTGTGCCTGTCAGGGAGCTGGTCTGGGCTTCTGCATACAGTACTCTGCAAAGTGCCCTGCATTGCACCTGCCTTCTGCTGGCCTGGTCACCGCTAGCCTGCGGAGTCACGATGTGCAGGGAGAGGCCACTGCTTGTTTGAGCTGGTGCACTGGTCACGGCCACGTTTCATGCAACATTTGGCACTTGGAGCTGTCCTTCACTCCATCGCTAGGTCTGTCATTTCTTTCTAGTTTTATTCCATCATCATCATCCATCATCATTTATTCCAGGGATCATTGCTTCCAGTGATCCTTCTACCACAGCCTCTCAACTACTGGGTTTAGAGACTCTGAGTTCATTTATTTTTATTTTTTTGTTTTTTTAATATTTTATTTA
>PVHP010048736.1:0-12411 GCA_004024765.1 Zapus hudsonius
CCAGCAGTGAATGAGGGTTCCTCCCCCCCCCCATCCTTGCCAGCAACGATTGTTGTTGGTTTTTTTTTTTTCTTTTTTTGGTTTTTCGAGGTAGGGTCTTGCTCTAGTCCAGGCTGACCTGGAATTCACTCTGTAGTGCGGCGAGCTCCTCGACCAGCGAGGAAGAACAACCACCACTCGAGGATTCTTCTCAAATCACACTTTATTGGAGAGCCTTTTGATTGAAGGGAGAGCCTGCACTGTAGTCTCAGGATGGCCTTGAACTCACAGCGTTCCTCCTACCTCTGCCTCCCGAGTGTTGGGATTAAAGGCGTGCGTGTTGGGATTAAAGGCGTGCGTCACCATGCCTGGCAGTTTTTTTGTTTTTTTTTTTATGATTGCCATTCTGACTGGAGTAAGGTGGAACCTCATTGTGGTTTTTATTCGCATTTCCCTGATGCTTAAGGAAGCTGAGCACTTTCTCAGGTGCATAAATGCCATGAGTGCTTCTTCCTCTGTGAATTCTCTGTTAAGATCAGTGCCCATTTTGTGAGGGGGGCTGTTTGAGTGTTTATTATGTATTTTTTTGAGTTCTTTGTAAGATCTGGAAATTAGGCCTCTGTCTGAGTTATAACTGGCAAAAATCATCTCCCAGTTTGATGGGGGTCTATTGGCTCTGAGTATGGTATGTTTGTCTGTACAGAAGCTTTTGAGCCTGATCAGGTCCCATTGGTTAAGTGATTGTTGCACTTCCTGGGCTGCTGGAGATTTACTCAGGAAATTTTTCCCTACTCCTATCTCATGTAGAATTCCTCCTATTTTTTCTTTCAGGGTGTTCAGGCTTACAGGATTTATATTGAGGTCTCTGATCCATTTGGAGTTGATTTTTGTTGATATTTTATTTATTTATTTGACAGAGAATATGTGTGAGAGAGAAAGAGGCAGACAGAAAGAGAGAGAGAGAGAAATTGCCATGCCAGGGCCTCCAGCCACTGCAAATGAACTCCAGACACATGCGCTACCTTGTGCATCTGGGTACTAGGGAATCCAACTCTGGTCCTTCTGCTTTGCAGGCAAATGCCTTAACCGCTAAGCCATATCTCCAGCCCTCCCTAGCCCAGTTTTTCATTTTCTATCTTACTCTGGTGTGGTAGGCTGGATATTGTCTAGTTGAAGGTCAGTCACTGAGTCAAACTGGTGTCACATAGGGTGTTAGATCAGGCATACTATTCAGAGTCCTTTTTCCTTCTGACATTTCTACATATGTATCCTTAGATGATATTTATATGTGGACCAAACAAATGCCAAGGTCACGGTTAGGCCAGTTAATCCACATGTCACAGGAAAGAGGGCAGCATTTGCCTGAGGGGTTTGTGGGCAGCCGGGAATGCCTGCTGCTGTGCACAGCGTGTGGACACATATTTAATGACCTGCCTAGCTCCCCTTCTAAAAGCTGGTGGTGGGCGGGCAGGGAAGCAGTGACCACTGTGATGACAGGAGACTCTACCTGGGGAGGACATTGGTGTGTGGGGTAGGTTCTTCCACTGTCAAATGTGAAAAGATAAGAAGATTTAAATAGAAATGGGAGGCAGAGGTAGGAGGATCACCATGAGTTCCAGGGAACCCCGAGACTACAGAGTGAATTCCAGGTCAGCCTGGGCTACAGTGAGAAGACCTTACCTCAAAACAAACAAACAAATACATACATACATACATGTGGGAGGTAGGCCTCTTACATCCATGCTTTCTCTTCTCTACCTCAGCTTTTCCTTTTCATCCCACAACTATGGCTAAAATTCTCTTTTTTTCTTACTTCAGTGGCTAGAATCCATGTTTGTTTGTGTGGTAGTTTTGAATACATGTCCCCCAATAGAATTCATTATAATTTTTGTTTATTAAATTGTTAATTGTCTCCAGGCTTCTGGCTGGAGGAAGTGTCACTTTGGCCTGGCCTCCTGGGGTCATGACACCCTTTCTAAATTGGATGCAAAATTCTAGGGATACATATGCAAAACAGCAGCTGGAACCCCAGCTCTGGCAGTTCTGCGTTTTGTGATTTACAGTGTTACAGTGTGCTTGCTTGAGGTGCTGGTGGTGGGTTTCTCTCTCTGCTTGCTTCAGTGAAAGGGAGCCAGCCTTTTCCTTAACTTCCCCTGGATTTATTAGTTCAATAAATACTTTCCTCCCCCAAATTGTGCCTGGTTCGGAGATTCATCCCAGCGTGTGGCTGACTACAGACAGTTTGTTTGTTTTTCCTTGCAACCAAAGAACATTAGTAGATATCTAGGAAGGACCTTTGGGGAACTTGTAAGGTACTTGAAATTGATGATCTAGCTGCAATCAAGGGCCACTTCTCAGCCAGACTGCCAGCTGGTACAGGAAGCAGCAGCGTGCTTTATTTTGTAATTATCCACGTGTCAGTTTATTCCCTCTGGCTTGTGTCTACCAGATTGTAAATGCCTTCAGATTAGAGAGTTTTCACCTTAATGTTTTGCACAGTACTAACCCCAGCACCGTGCCCACTCTAGGACCTTTCTACTGTTAACTGAAAGTTTTAGGTAAGTGCATAGTATTAGGACTTCCCTGGGATTCCAAGCTCTTCCAGAATATAATGCCTAGGAATTCTGGAAAAAAAACAGGGACACCGGAAGCCTGCACTCTGCATTGTCTTGGCACGCAGCGGGTCTGGTATGACACACAAGCAGTGTGTCTCTCCCTCTGTAGCCCCTGGCCCTCCCGCCACATGTTTCCAGCTGCTGCTTCTGTTTCTTCCACACAGCCTGCTGTGCCAATGCTGCCCTTCACTCCTGGACCTCTGCCCATCAACCCCTGATCCTTCAGGTCTCGGGAGGCCTCACTGTTAACATGCTTACTGACATCTCGGCATAGACCAAAGTCCCTTGTGAAATCACCATGTTCAACTTCCCGGCTTTTCTGAATTCTCTTTGACATTTGTTTTTCCAATGGCTGGATGTTCTCTTTACTTGAGGCTATGACTCTACGAAGGCAAGAACCATGCTTGCTCTGTTCACCGTTTTCATTTCTGGCAGGTAATGGGTTCTTAGTGAGCTCAGGTGTCAACGAGCAGTGTCTGCACGCCACTATGTCCACTGCAGTCCCAAAGTGTGCAGAGATCTGGGGTTGACTCTTGGTAGCACACACCTTGAGCAATGCTCTTTCAAGCACAGTCTTTCTCAAGCTGCCCGACTCAGCGTAGGAGGCCAGAAACTCTGCATAGGCATTCTGTGAAGAAAAAATAAGACTTTAAGAAACACAGATTTGAAGCCGGGCGTGGTGGCGCATGATTTTAATCCCAACACTTGGGAGGCAGAGGTAGGAGGATTGCCATGAGTTCGAGGCCACCCTGAGACTACAGAGTGAATTCCAGGTCAGCCTGGGCTAGAGCGAGACCCTACCTCGAAAAAAAAAAACCAAAAAAAAAAAAAAAAAAAAAGAAACAATGGCTTTGTATTTTGTTACACCAAGCCTACTAGAATATTTGTATAGCAGGCTAATATAACACCTTGGGTCACTTCTGTTGTCACTCTGGGAGTAATATAAGAGCCACACCTGGTACCTTAGGCTCCTACCCTGAAGACATATAACTTCTAATCTATACCTCTAAGAATACAGCTGATAATTTGAAAACCTAAACATTGAATTAAGATACTAAGGTCTCTACATTATAATAGAAATATAAAAAAATCAAGACAATATAATTCCACCAAAAAATTATAAATTCATCAGAAATGACCTCCAATGAGACTGACTGAGATGAAGTACCTGATAAAGAATTCAATAGAATGATTACAAGCATGTTTAAAGAAACCAAAGATGAACCAAACTAAAGAAGAACACGAACCAGGCGTGGTGGCGCACGCCTTTATTCCCAGCACTCGGGAGGCAGAGGTAGGAGGATCAACATGAGTTCAAGGCCACCCTGAGACTACATAGTGAATTCCAGGTCAGCCTGGGCTACAGTGAGAGCCTAACTCAACCCCCCCCCCATTGATAAGATGTATGGAAAGCCTAGTGTGGCGCATGCCTTTAATCCCAGTACTGGGAAGGCAGAGAGGTAGGAGGATCTCTGAGAGTTCAAGGCCAGCCTGGGACTACAGAGGTGTTCCAGGTTAGCCTGGGTTAGAGTGAGACCTTAACTTGATTAAAAAAAATTATATATATATGAAGGCTGGGTGATGCTGGCCTGGCTTCTCCTTCCTCTTACCTCCCCCAGAGCACTTTGAGAGCCATGTTGTGCTATGAGACCATGTGAGCATGGAAGGCATTGTATATTTAGAATACTGGAGAGAGAGAGAGAGAGAGAGAGAGAGAGAGAGAGAGAGAGAGAGAGAGAGAGAGAGAGAGAGAGAGAGAGAGAGAGAGGGAGAGAGAGAGGGAGAGAGAGAACACAAGGGAGGGAGAGAGAGAGAACACAAGGGAGGGAGAGGGAGGGAGGCTGGCTTAAAGAGAAACACTTGTGCTAAAACCACTGTTATTTTGGATTTTCTGTTATAATGTGTCTGAACTGAAGTGTGACTCACAGCCTCAAACATACCGATCTTTCTGTAGGACTCAGGGGACATTATTGGTGGCAGCTTTGGGAATCACCCGAGGAGCCTACATCAGGGAAGGTTTTCTCTGAATTAGCCTCTAGCAGGGACTGAAGTCTTTCCTTTTTACTGACTTCCATGTTCTGGACATTCCATCTGCATGGAAGATGTCAAATGTCATTGTGTTGTGGCCTTTTTCAGTCCGTCTGTATTCCTTCTAATCATAGATTCATATGTACTGTGCAGGGAGGTCTTGGGGTTTTGTGGATTCTTTCACAGCCCATGGATATTTGCCTGAGTCCTCTTTTGGGCTGTTATAAATAATGTGCTGTGAATGTCCTGTGTGGACGTGTCTTCACACCTGTTGGGCATTTACTGTGTGGGGAACTGCTGATCAGATCTCTATCTTCAGAACTGAGCCCTTTGAGGAAGCCTCTGCTGTCCCTCTTTTACAGGGTGGGTTAGAATGTGTTTTTTCTCCCCAGAACTAACAACTATTTTATTGGCTATCAGAAATACTTGCCAGTACAGGAAACTGCAGTTTGGCTGAAGGGCAGCATATGTGTATTACTATTTTTTTTCTGAGGTAGGGTCTCACTCTAGCCCAGGCTGACCTGGAATTCACTATGTGGTCTCAGGCTGGCCTCAAACTCACAACTATCCTCCTACCTCTGTGTCCTGAGTGCTAGGATTGAAGGTGTGAGCTATTATGCCCGGTGGTATTTTTGTTTTGAACATTCACTGTTAAGAGATCTTTGGTGGGCTGAGGAGATGGCTTAGTGGTTAAGGTGATGGCCTGCAAAGCAGAAGAACCTGTTTGATTTCCCAGTACCCACGTAAAGCCAGACGCACAAGGTGGCGCATGTGTCTGGAGTTTGTTTGCAGTCGCCGGAGGCCCTGGCGTGCCCATTCTCTCTCTCTGCCTCTCTCTCTCTCTCTCTCTTTCTCTCTCTCTCTCTCTCAAATGAATAAAATAAAAAGAGATCATTGGTGATTTCATTCATTTAACTTTCTGACTTCTGTTTTAAAGGAAACTATTAGTGCTAAAAAGAAAGAAAAAGAAGTTTCAGCCAAGCCTTCTTTCAATGTCCAGACCAAACAGTTGTCCAGTAAATAGTTCTCCCCGGGAGCAGGTGGCTGAATGTGGACCCTCATCACCTGGCCTCGTCAGTTTCCTTATGGTCTCGTCAGTTTCCTTATAGTCTCACAGTCCATCTGGGTGCTAGGCAGCTGGTGGCCCTGGACAACGTTCAGTCTCTGTGCCCTGGGATTCCCTGACCACCTCAGTCTGGACTAGGCTGGACCAGGAGGATGGGTACTCAAAGGCAGCTGTATCACCACAAAATCCCCAAATCCCATCCTGGATGGCAGCCTTCTGGAAGCTGCCTCATGGAGCTCCCTCCCCTTTTAAAAGAACTTGAAACTTTTTATTTATTTATTTGCAAGGAGAGCAAGAGAGAGAGAAAATGGGAGTGCTCTCCCTTTTAAAATGTTTATTATTGGACCTATAACCACAGCCATTCAATCAACACAGGATAGGCCAATGAGACAGAAACCAAGGATTTGTGACACAAGGACCCCTAAACTCGCAACATTAAGGCAGCCTTAATACCCACCATGACTCAGGGAACTGAGCGGAAGAGGGGGCAGAAAGATTGTGAGAGCCGTGGTGGGGGAGACTGTCCGGAGACATGGCACCCATCAGTAACAACACACGTGGGCCAGGAAGACCGGGCTGAGTACTAGGATATACAGGATCCCCTGCCACAAGGACTAATACAGACAGCCCACCGAGGAGGATATCCAACTGATCGGGGAGGGGGAGGGGGGAGTTGGAGAATTTGGGATAACAACTCATGGTTTGTCCACTAAATAATGTAACTCATTATGGACAATAAATTTATATTAAAAATAATAAAAAATAAAAAAAATGTTTATTATTGGGCTGGAGAGATGGCTCAGCAGTTAAGGCACTTGCCTCCAGTGCCTAAGGCCCCGGGTTCAATTCTCCAGGTCCCACATAAGCCAGACCCACAAGGTGGTGGCCCTGGTGCGCTCTCTCTCTCTCTCTCTGCTTGAAAATGAATAAATAAAATAAAAAATGTTTATTATTTATTTATTTATTTATTTATTTGCAAGGAGAAAGAGAAAGGGAGAGGATGGGAGCACCAGGGCCTCTAGACACTGCAAAAGAACTCCAGATGCATACGTCATTTTGCGCATCTGCCTTTACATGGGTATTGGGGAACCCCGATCATTAGGCTTTGTAGGCAAGTGCCTTAACTGCTGAATCATCTCTCCAGCCCTTTTTTAAAACGATTTTATTTCAGAGAGAGAGAGAGAGAGAGAGAGAGAGAGAGAGAGAGAGAGAGAGAGAGCATGCCAGGGTCTCTAGCCACTGCAACAAACTCCAGATGCATGTGCCACTTTGTGCATCTGTCTTTACATGGGTACTGGGGAATCGAACTCTGGTTATTAGGCATTTCAGGCAAGCTGAGCCATCTCTCCAGCCCCTTCCTTTTTTGTTTTTGTTATTGCTTATTGAGAGAGATCTGTGTAGTGCTGGCTGCTAGCTGGTCCACATGCATGTGCATGCACGCGTGTGTATATGATGCCCTCTGTCAGGAGGATGCAGGACTGGGCAGTGCATGGCTCTTTTGCCAGGTCTCCACTTATTCCCGGGCATCTTTCTTCCCCTTTTCCAATCTCTCACTCTCTTCTCTGTAGACTGCAAGCCCTGCTGATCTGTGTAGTGTAGGAACTGAACCTTTCAATCCCTAAAAGTTGTCTGTAAAGCACTAAGAACTCTGGGGGATGGACATGAAAGCAATAACGCTTATGTGTGGGTTAGGCACTCCAGTGGCTCTTTGTAACAAAAGAGATTATTGAGTAGGAGTCTTACTTAGCTCCTTCCAGAGTCCTACAGCTTGCAGGCCAAACAGACTTCATTACCCCCATTCAGCCAAGGTCAAAGAATGACCTTGAGGGGCTGGGGAGACAGATGGCTCAGTGGGTAGGAGTGCCTGCCCTGCCAGCATGACTGTCTGAGCAGTTCTCCCCACCGCTACCCGCATTAAGATTCCTCAGCACCATGCAGAAAGCTGGGCATGACCTAGTATGTCTGTAATCCCAGTCATGCATGGACCAGGGACAGAATAGCTGGGGCTTGCAGACCAGAAATAGAAGCTGCAGTTGAGCAAGACTCCACTTCAGCTGGTGAGGGACAGAAGGGGACACCTGACATTCCCCTTTCATGCTTGTACACATGGCACACACACAGGCATATACCACACATATACACACAACAATCACATGTAAACTTTTCTTTTTTTTGAGGAAGGGTCTCACTGTAGCCCAAGCTGACCTGGAATTCACTATGTCATTCCAGGCTGGCCTTGGATTCACAGTGGTCCTCCTACCTCTACCTCAGAAAATGCTGGGATTAAAGAAAGGCCTGAGGGCTGGAGAGATGGCTCAGCGGTTAAGGCACTTGCTTCCAGTGCCTAAGGCCCTGGGTTCAATTCCCCAGGACCCACATAAGCCAGACCCACAAGGTGGTGGCCCTGGTGCGCTCTCTCTCTCTCTCTCTCTCTCTCTCTCTCTCTGCTTGAAAATGAATAAATAAAAATATTAAAAAAAAAAAAAGAAAGGCCTGAGCTACCAGGCCCAGCTACAAGGAAACTTTTACATGGACACATGTGAGTTTGTGAAAGCTGTGAGCAATGTGTGAGCCTGCTGCGTAATCGCTGCTTCATTGTTGGTGTTAAGTTTCTCCAGTGAACGATTTAGTATTTTTTAAAAAATATTTTATTTAGCCGGGCATGGTGGCACATGCCTTTAATCCCAGCACTGGGGAGGCAGAGGTAGGAGGATTGCTGTGAGTTTGAGGCCACCCTGAGACTACAGAGTGAATTCCAGGTCAGCCTGGGCTGGAGTGAGACCCTACCTTGAAAAACCAAAAAAAAAAAATATATATATATATATATATATTCATTTTCAAGCAGAGGCAGACGAGAGAGAGAGAGAGAGAGAGAGAGAGAGAGAGAGTAGTACCAGGGCCACCACCACCTTGTGGGTCTGGCTTATGTGGGTCCTGGGGAATTGAACTCGGGGCCTTAGGCACTGGAGGCAAGTGCCTTAACCGCTGAGCCATCTCTCCAGTCCTATATATATATAATTTTTTAAGGTAGGGTCTCTAGCCCAGTCTGACCTGGAAGTCACTCTATAGTCAGATTGGCCTCGAACTCACAGCGATTCTCCTACCTCTGCCTCCCCAGTGCTGGGATTTAAGGCATGAACTACCACGCGGGGCCAAATATTTTTTTATACCTTGTTTTTGAGGGACACAGAAGCATTTTCGTTGGCGCATGGCATACATTCTCTTCCACGTGAAACCGGCATACATCTCGGTGTTTATTTTTAGTTACAACAATACAGACAGCATCTACTTAGCCATCTCAACTTAATCTGCTGAGCCCGACAGAAACAAGTTATCTGAGGTTTCCTTCCGCTCCATCCTCCCCAAGGTGGCCACGTAGGAAAGCGGACCCGAAGCTTCCGATCGATCCTCCAGGACGACGCTCAGGTGGAGATGTGCCGAGCGCGTGGTCGCAGACGGAGGAACGCGTCCCGGGAAAGCGAGCGCCCTTCCCGGAGCCCTTCGCCTCCTCCAGCCGGCCGGCCGCCCACCCTCCGGGGAGCCCCGTCCCCTCCGGTCCCGGGGACCCAGGTCGGCCCGGCTTCCAGCCCGGGGATCCCAGGGAGGCACCTGGGCCCGGGGAGGCGCGCGCGCCCCGGGGTGGAGGAGGGCCGTCCTGGAAGGAAGAGGAGGGGCAAGTGCGCGTGGGGAAGAGAAGGCAGAGGCGTCCGGGGAAGGGAAGGGAAGGAAGGGAGGGAGGGAGGGAAGGAAGAAGGAGGGAGGAGAGGGAAGGGCAGGAGGGCGCGCGGGGCGGGGCGAGGCGAGGCGGGAGGCGAAGCCGCAGCGGCCGGGGTGCTGCCGGGATCCGGGATCAGGTCGCCCGCCGCGGCTGGTGGCTCCTCCGGCTCCTCGGTGTCCCGGCTCGGCTCGGCCGGGTCATGCGGACGCGCGCCCTGGCCGGCTGCTAGCGGCCCCGGTTCCCCGCCGTGCGCCCCGCGCCCCGCGCCCCGGAGCGTCATGGGGCTGCAGCCCCTGGAGTTCAGCGATTGCTACCTCGACAGCCCGTGGTTCCGGGAGAGGATCCGCGCGCACGAAGCGGAGCTCGAGAGGACCAACAAGTTCATCAAGGAGCTCATCAAGGACGGCAAGACCCTCATCGCGGCCACCAAAAGTAAGCGGGAGCCGGGGCGCGTGGCGAGCCTGGAGGGAGCTCTTTCCCCGGGCCGTTTCCCCGCATCTCCGCCCCGTCCCGCCGGGCCCCGGTCGGACACCAGCCCCGACGAGACGCCCAGCTCCGGGGTCAGGTTTTTATTGCGCCCCAAGGCGGCTCCCACCAGACAGACACCAGCTCGACTCATAAAGGAACTTTCTTGAATTCTTGGAGACCCTGCTGGGTATTGAGTTGTTTGCAAGTTCCTTAAGCTTCGCCTCTTGCGTCCTTTTTTCTTTTTTTTCCTTTCTTCCATCTTCCCCAACTGTGTCCACCCAAGTCCCTCATCGTGCCTGTCCAGAAAGTCCATCTGGCGTTGTGCTCGCTGCCTTGTGCACATTCCTTCCTCAGTGTGCTGAGCAGGGTTCAAAGATTGGAGTTGGGAAGGGTCAGGGGACAGCATGCCGCCCTGGCTCTGGCGGGCACTGCCTGCTAGTGGGGAATCCCCCAACCCCTGCCCAGGCTTGAAGCTTTACTCCCTGGGTCCTGCTCTTTGAAAAGCTAGGAAGAAAACTGGAAACCTAGAACTAAGCGTCGGGTAGCTGTGAAGAGCTAGGAGAGAGGCAGGCTGAAAATCGTGCAGAAACACTTGGTGATGCTGCTGGAACTGGGGAGTTCTCTCCAGCCTGGCCACCCATGGGTCCCATAGGCCCTTCTTAGGGTTATTGTGAGAGCCCCTTTTTCCTCTGTAAAAAGACCTGCACGTGCTGCAGACAGCCACCTGGGCTCTGTGCATCCCCTTGGGTAACTATTGTTAAGTTACCTGGTCTATCCAGTACTTCCCATCCTTGGGAGTTTGTCCCTGGCACACTTGTTTGTGGATGACACCTCTGGAAATACCCTGTCAACTCCCTTAGCCACCCTTTTATATTAAGGAAGATTTCAATTACTGAGCATGCGGCCTTATTTATCCGTGGAAGTTTCTGTTCCAGATCATTTAATGAATAAGTTCATATATATTTTAATGGGGAGAATTGAGTGAGCTGTCCCTGTAATTTGGGAGTCAAGTCATTCAACTAGTCTGGATGATCTCCAAGGTTCCTTTGGTTCTGTGACCTCTTTGGGAATCCCTTTGTGATAAGTGAGGTTATTTGGTGGCTGGCTGTTCTAGGCCCTGATCCTGGGGTCTGTCTGCTGGGTGGGAAGCAGGAATGGAGTGTGGGAGGAACAGCAGTGGTGTGTGCAGTGACCCTGAGAGCTAGAGAGCCTGTGGCAGTGTGTTCACCGGTGTCACTGACCCTGGACTTGAACCTTCTCATACTGGCTGTAGTGTCTTTCTTTGGAGCTAGTGGGGTGAGGAGAGGGGCTGAGGACAAAACCTATTTGATTATCACCCGCTGGGCTGAGGGAGGTGCTCATGTTCCCAGCAGCCACTGCATCTGGGGCTGGTTGTTAGCTTTCCTCCCTGGAAGGTGGACATCTTCTGATTCCATGTAACTGATAATCCTCAGTTTCAGAGAGCAATCTGAAAGTGTCCTTTCCGGAGTTCTCTTCATGTGTTTTTTAGTTCTTCCCCACAACCAAAACAGCTTAGTTCACGTTCTCGTGGCCAGTTGGGAGGATCCTGGCTTTCCGTACTTGGCCCTTCAAGTTGACCTGTAATTCCTAAGGAAGATGCAGCAGTGCTAGGCTTCAGTAGGAAGCCTGTGTTTAACTCTTTGCTAGAGCCCAGCTTGGGCAGGTCATGTGATTCTTGTGATCAGTTTCTCCTGCTGTCCTGTTGCAGGCTTGAGTAAGGAAGGGTCTGGAGTCTTTGGAAGTGGTCTGATGAGATCATTAGAAACTTAGGTCAGTTGCTCACTTCACCAGTTGGAAATTAGGGGGAGGAACTGCCGAAAGAATAGCAACTTGTTTGGTCATGTTTTTATTTCCAGATGTTTTTCACACGTGTGTCCTTTTGTGCATTTATTCAGGATTATGTGTTTAAGTAATTTCTGTTTACTTATTTGAGAGAGAAAGAAGCAGACTGAGAGAGTGGGTGCAACAGGGTCACCCCTGCCACTGCAAATGAACTCCAGACTCATGCACCGCTTTGTGCATCTGGCTCTATGTGGGTACTGGGGAATCGAACACCAGGATGCCAGGCTTTGCAAGCTAGTGCTTTATCTGCTGAGCCATCTCTCCAGCCCCCCATGATTTCTTCCTTTTTTTTTTTTTTTTGGTTTTTTGAGGTAGGGTATCCCTCTAGCCCAGGCCGAAATAGAATTCACTCTGTAATCTCAGGGTGGCCTACAATTCACGGCGATTCTTCTGCCTCTGCCTCTGCCTTTAATCCCAAATGCTGGGATTAAAGGCATGCACCACCACACTTGGCTCAATTTCTGTTTTTAATTGTCCTGTAGGATGCTTCCTGCATATACTAAATACTTATTGGATTTATGTCATTATGGATGTCTTGAACTGTCTTTGAAATCTTTCCTATATATTTTTAATTTTTATTCATCTTATTATTTTTTTATTGTCCATAATGAGTTACATTATTTAATGGGCAAATGATGAGTTGTTATCCCCAGTTCCCCAGTACCCCTCTTCCC
>PVHP010048737.1:0-12406 GCA_004024765.1 Zapus hudsonius
ATAAAATATTTTAAAAAAGAAAACAAAAGGCATTTTTATGGAATGGTTTGCCACTGAGATGTTTTATTTTTTCTTTGACATGGGAGTCTCAATAGTGTCCAGGGTGGCCTGGGACTTCCAGGCTCAAGTGATTCTTCAGCATGGGCCTTCTGAGCTGCTGGGACTCCAGCTGCTACAAATGAACTCCAGATGTACCACATTGTGCATCTGGCTTTACATGGGTACTGGGGAATTGAACCCTGGCTTTGTAGGCAAGTGCCTTAACTGCTGAGCTAGCTCTCCAGCCCATGCCTGGAGTTTTTAACAAAAAGTAGGTCTTGTTCATTAAAACACTTGCCCGGCACCAGAGCACATAGTAAGTAAAAGTTGGCCTTAAAGGCATGTAGACTCATCCTGAGGAGGATTTTCAGGAATTGTACTTTGTCAGGCATGTGGCCAGTTGGCTTCTAGAGCATCTTTCATGCTGTGAAATGTTATGATTAAAGAGATTTAAAAAGATCTTGTTAGACTCATGGTTTTCCCATTCCTTTTTTTTTCCTTTTTGTTTTTCAAGGTAGGGTCTCGCTCTAGCCCAGGTTGACCTGGAATTCACTATGTAGTCTCAGGGTGGCCTCGAATTTACAGCTTACTCCTACTTCTACCTCCTGTGTGCTGGGATTAAAGGTGTGCCTGTGCCACCATGCCTGGCTCAATTTTAACATTCTTGCTTGTGGTTTTATGTGTTTGATATTCTGGAATCATAGCAACTCTCTACTGGAAAGGATTATTCAAATAAGCAAAGCTTTTCATTTTATATAGATAGTAGGTAGATAGATAGATAGATAGATAGATAGATAGATTGACTGACTGCCCCTAAAGCAAAAATCTGGCTGGGCATGATGACACATGCCTTTAATCCGAGCACTCGGGAGGTAGAGATAGGATAGATTGTAAATTCGGACCACCCTGAGACTACATAGTAAATTCCAGGTCTGCCTGGACTAGAGTGAGACCCTTCCTCAAAAAAAGAAAAAAAGAAAAAATGAAATCTTAATTACTCCAAAATCTGAAACTTTTATCATTGCTACAAATACAAATACTTCTTTTTCTTGAGGTAACATGCTCATTTTAAGTATACATTGCCAAATGCCCAAGTCTTAATCATCATTGCTTGTCTGTTTCAAGTAAAAATAGTATCTCAGGGCTGGGGAGATGGCTCAGTGGATAAAGCACTTTCTTGGCCAGCCTGAGACCAGGTGTGTGTGGTGGCCTGGTTCCTGCCTGTCATCCCAGTGCAAGGGAGGCCGAGACAGGGAATCTCTGGGGCAAGCTCACTAGTTTAGTTAGACTAGCTAAATCAGGGAGTTATGGGCTTAAGTGAGAGACCCTGCCTCAAAACAAACAAACAAAGCAATGGGGCTTGAGAGGACTTATTGGTTAGTTAAGGTGCTTGCCTGTAAAGCCTAATGCCCCGTGAAAGCCAGATGCACAAAGTGGCACATGCATCTTGAGTTTGAGTGGCTGGAGGCCCTGGTGCACCCATTCTCTCTGTCTCTCTTCTCTTTTCTTTCTCTGCTTACAAATACATAAAATATTTAAAAAATAAAACAACAAAAAAAAATAGTTGAAGCAGTTGAATTGTTCCACAGACTCTCCGTCTGCCTGCTTTTTGGAGTTCATTTGTTTTTTTTTGAGGTGGGGTCACTTAGCCTGGCTGACCTGGAGTTTACTATGTAGTCTCAAGGTGACTCACAGGGATCCTCCTACCTCTGCTGAGATTAAAGGCATAAACTGAGACACCCAGCTGCTTTTGAAAGTTCTAACTCCAAAAATGTTTTTGAAAGTTCTAACTCCCTCTGCCTGATCCCCCACTTGCATTCTGAAATCCGTTGCATGTTTGCTCTGATATCTCAAGGCTTTCTCCCCTTTTCCTCAATCTCATTTGCCTTACTAAAGAAAAAAAAAAGCGGACCACCTAACTTATTTTGTGCCAGTTTATTCTGTGGCTCTATCCTGACTATAGCGTGAGTGTTAAGTTTACCAAGACAGTCAGCATATGAAAAGTGAGGTTATTTGGTGAATTTGTTACTTAAGTTCTCATGTAACTGGCCTTGATTACTGAACATTTTAATCTTTGGGCCATTGTGTATTTTCTTCTGATTACAGTGCAGCTGATTGCAATGGCTGCATTTTCCCAATGCCTTCCGAGAGTCTGTCCTAGTCACCCTGCCTGCATTTGGGTGTATAGCTCAGCCTCAATAGCGGTTTTCTCTTAAGGAGGCAGGAAACTATCTAGTAATGTAAACTGTCTAGTAACTTCAGATGTTTGAACTCCACATTTTAAAAAATATTTTATTTTATTTGCAAGGAGAGAGAGAGAGAGAAAGAGAGAGGGGGGAAGAGGAGAGACAGAAAGAGAATGGATGCACCAGGGCCTTCAGCCACTGCAAAAGAACTTCAGACAATGCTATTTCGAACATCTGACTTTACATGTGTACTGGGGAATCAAACTGAGGTCATTGGGCTTGGCAGGCAATGCACTGACCACTGAGCCATTACTCCACCCTGAACTTCACGTTTTTTTATTTTCATTTTAAAGGGATAGCCTATGCTATTATTGTGTGATTTTAAAAAATATTTTATTCATTTTCAAGCAGACATACACAGAGAGAGAGAGAGAGAGAGAGAGAGAGAGAGAGAGAGAGCGAGCACACCAGGGCCACCACCTTGTGGGTCTGGCTTATGTGGGTACTGGGGAATTGAACCGGAGGCCTTAGGTACTGGAGGCAAGTGCCTTAACCGCTGAGCCATCTCTCCAGTCCTTGTGATTTTTTTTTTTATTACTTATCTGTGTGTATTTGTGCCCATGTATGCTGGGCCTGTTGCTGCTGCAAATGAATGCCAGACATATGCTCCACTTTTTACATCTGACTTTTACATGGGTATTTGGGCCTCAAACCCAAGCTGGCAGGTTTTGCAAGCAAGTGTCTTTAACTCCTAGGCCATCTCCCCAGCATTTATTGAGGTGTTTTTTTTTTTTGTATATATATATACACACACACACAACATGTATGTATGGTGTGTATGTATAGTGTGTGCATGTGTGTATGCAGATGCATATGCTCTGTACATGTGCATGCAGAGGCAGGAAGAGAATTTCCAGTGTCCTTCTGCATTGTTCTTCCTCATAGTTTCCTTGAGATGGAGTCTCTCACTGAACCTGGAGCTACTGTTTTTCTGACTGGATGATCAGTGCACCCCTGGGATCCTCCTGCCTCTGCTGCCCATAGGACTGGGGTTACAGACATGCATGACCACACCACGGTTGCTGGGGGTTGAATTTACCTACTGAGTCATCTTCTTAGCCCCGAACTTTTTTTTTTTTTCCAAAATTTACTCTTTTTAGGGCTGGGGAGATGGCTTAGTGGTTAAAGGCACTTGCTTGCAGTGGCAAGTTTGTAGTAGCCAGAGGTCCTGGCATGCTCATTCCCTCCCTCTGCTTGCATATAAATAATAATTTAAAAATTTACTCCCTTTACACACACACACACACACACACACACACACAGACACACACACACAATATTTGAAAGGAAGTTTATATTGCTTTAATGTGTATGAAGTCACAAGTTTTATTGTGCTCTTTTTCCTAATACATCTTAAACTACATAATTGCTTAAATCCATTTTCCACTGTCTAAAATCACCCAGTGGCATGTATTTACCACAGTTTAGGGAAGAACAGGGACTTTGGCATCAGATGTTTTGGATTGGTAGTTTTTGGACCTGTGAGTTTAACTTCTTTTATCTCCATTTTGTCACTGGTAAAATGGGGCCATTGGAGAAAATAATCACTTATATGTCTTTCCAATTCTGTTTTGTGGCTGGTATAAGGAGAAAGGAATATTTGAATATTTGGTAATTTTTTTTCCTGTTTTTTGCTCAGTAGATATTGTCTAGGGGCCGCTATTCTGAGTTAGGGTGCTAAACCCTAATTTTATTTTATTCCACTATTAACTAGGCATTTGATTTTGGAGAAGCCTTTTTTTTAAAAAAATTTTTATTTATTCATTTTCAGGCAGAGAGAGAGAGAGAGAGAGAGAGAGAGAGAGAGAGAGAGAGAGAGCAAGCACACCAGGGCCACCACCTTGTGGGTCTGGCTTATGTGGGACCTGGGGAATTGAACCCAGGGCCTTAGGCACTGGAGACAAGTGCCTTAACCGCTGAGCCATCTCTCCAGCCCAAGAAGCCTTTTTTTAAATGGGGCTCTAGTTAACCAACTAAAACTAGGCTAGCTTGGTTTCTCCCTCCTCCTCTCTCTCTTTCTTTTTTTCCTTCTTCCTTTCCTTTCCTTCCCTTTCCTTTTTCCTTCCTTCCCTTCTCTTCCCCCTCTCCCACCCCTCCTCCCTCCCTCCCATTCTGTTTACCTGGATTCAGTCAGATCCCATCTCCAGTTCTTGTGATTGTATCTTCAGGCTTCATAGCATCTATATAGTAAGGAAGACAGACAACAGTATCTACTTCATGAGGCTATGAAGACCATTAGAAGAACCACTACACAGAGCTCTTGTACCTGTAACCCAACATTTTTGAGGCAAGAGACTCGTTATGAGTTCAAGGCCAGCCCTGAGGTACCTAGTGAGTTCTAGGCCCATCTGGGCTATAGTATAAAGACCTTGTCTCAGTAAACAAAAACAGCCCAAAAAACCCCACCACATTAAAAGCAAAACAAAACAAGATACTCTCCCTGGCCCAGAATAACTTTAGCCCTTGTTAGTTACTGTTGTGAGTTCAAACAGCACAATAATTTTCATAATAATTAGTTAGCATTTTCTAGCTCTTCCTATGTATCAGGCCAAGTCATTTACACAGTTGTAGCTCATTAGTCCTAACAATACTGCTATGAGATAGTTATTTTCTTCTATTTTACAGATGGGAGGAGCACAGTTGAGAGAGGTTCAGTAATCTGCCTGCAGGCGCACAGCTGATGAGTTAGGGCACCCTGCAAAGTTGAGTCTGTGCCCCATCTTCTAAGCCTGGGACTTTGGATGCTGTACTGGATTGTTCTCATGCTTTTCCTCTGAACTAGGATGAATCCCAGACGGAGCAGGCCAGGGTCAATAGAGATTAGTGCTCTTAATGTTTCTGTAAGTGATTTGAGGACACAATGCATTTCCCCAAATTATATGTGAACTAAATTCTTTCAGACAGTGAAATACCAAACCAGTGGGCACAAACTGAAGGTAACTTTCTGTCTGGGTGAAATGAGTGGACAGAAAAGCAGTTTAGGAATTTCATGCCAGGTAAATAAATGTAAGCAAGGCATAAAGATGTATAACTCAAACCACATGTAGACTCATGTGCTCCAGGATACTCAACAAGGATTCGAAACCATTTTATTTATTTATTTATTTGAAGGTCAAAAAAGCCAGTGAGCTGGGCGTGGTGGTGCACACCTTTAGTCCCAGCATTCAGGAGGCAGAGGTAGGAGGTTCAACCATGAGTTTGAGGCCACCCTGAGACTACATAGTGAATTCTAGGTCAGCCTGGGCTAGAGCGAGACCCTACCTCAGAAAAACCAAAATAATAATAACAATAGCCAGTGAATATTTATATTCACCAAATATATATTATATATTATACATATGTAGTGCTACCAAAATAACCAATATTGTTGGGAATGTTAAAGAAAATAGGATAATTTTTAAAAAATATTTTACTTATTTATTTGCAAGGAGAGAGGGAGAGAATATGAATGGGTGCACCAGGGCCTTTAACCACTGCAAATGAACTCCAGATGCATGCACCACTTTGTGCATCTGGCTTTATGTGGGTACTGGAGAATTGAACCCAGGTTGTTAGGCATTGCAGGCAAGTGCCTTAACCGGTGAGCCATCACTCCAGCCTGCAAATAGGATTATTGTATACCTGGTAGGAATGTAAAATGGTAGGCCCCTGTATAAAATAGAATGTCAGTTCTTCAAATTTTAAATATAAACTAACCATATAATTCTATTATTATTATTATTATTTTTTACCCTAAAACAAGATGAGGCTAGAGAAGTGGAATCACTCACCCGAAGGACTAAGGGTAGTGAAACCAGGATTTGAATCTAGGCACTTTATTACAGAGGCTTTACTCAAAGATGGAACCCCCCCAAGTCATGCATATGACCCAGGGGTGCTGTAGGAGACCCAGGAGAAAGCTAATTTCTTTTTTTTTTTTTTTAATATTTTATTTATTCAATTTCAAGGAGAGAGAGAGAGAGAGAGAGAGAGAGAGAGAGAGAGAGAGAGAGAGAGAGAGAGAGCGCACCAGGGCCACCACCTTGTGGGTCTGGCCCATATGGGTCCTGGGGAATTGAACCCAGGGCTTTAGGCACTAGAGGCAAGTGCCTTAACCGCTGAGCCATCTCTCCAGCCCGAGAAAGCTAATTTCTTTTAGTCAGTTTCAGTTAGGGAGAGAAGTTCAAAAGAGAGAAAGAACCAGAAGGTGCTACTCCACCCTGGCATGAATGGAACTCTTGTTAGGACTGCTGAGATGAATTTACAACGGCTACAGTGCCCCCTGCTGCCCACAGTGTAGCATGCTCCCTAGGTAGGTGGCCTTCACTTCCCAGGTGGGCTGGTCCTTGAGCCTTCCCTTCAAATCTACAAACCAATCAGGTCTTCTTTCCCTGAATCTGGACCAGCTTCACAGCCTTCTTTGTGAGGTCAAGGGCTCTGGGACAGCTGCTGCTCCCTCTGCTGGCTTCTGTTTGCACTGGCTGAGCTTCTTTGCCAGGACATGGTTGGAAAGTGCATCTCTGCCTGCACTCAGGAAATGGAAGAGGGGAGAAGGTAGAAGCATCTTACTTCACTCTTGCAGACCCTGCCCTAGTGACATGCTGCAGTTATTCTACAAGATCATGGACTTGGGCTGTCACTGTCGTGTTGAGTATTAAGATCCTGTCATTTTAAGTAATCCCAAAGTAATCAACAGAAAGCCATGCTTTCTCAATTACTACGTGCTTAGTAAAATTAAATCATCCTTTGAGTGCCTACAGTGAAAATTAAAGATAATGTTGTCTGTGTGCTGCAGGAAGACTTAAAAGTGGAAAGTATAGACCCTTAAAAATACTATGGGGGGTTACAGGGAGGGAGAGAATGGGTGCACTAGGACCTCCAGCCACTGCAAACAACTTCAGACATACATGTCACTTTGTGCATCTGGTTTTACATGGGTACTAGGGAATTGAACTCAGGTGGTCATGCTTTGCAAGAGCCTTTAACTGCTGAGCCATCTCTCCAGCCCCAACCCTTTTCTGATTTTTTTTCTTTTTTTTTTTTTCTTTTTCTGAAGTCTCACTCTAGCCCAAGCTGACCTGGAATTCACTATGTAGTCTCAGAGTTGCCTCAAACTCATGGTGATCCTCCGACCTCTGCCTACCCAGTGTGTGCACGCCAACCCTTTTCAAATGAACGTTTTTTTTCTTACATTCTCCTAATTTAAGACAGACTATACAACATGGAAGAGGTTTTAGTGAGTAAACATAGAGATGCCCTCAGTTATTATATATTTCTTTGTCATAAATATACCCTTTCAGATTCTTGGTCTTTTTTTGTTTATTTAGGTTTTTCAAGGTAGGATTGTGCTCTAACCTAGGTTGACCTGAAATTCACTATGTAGTTTCAGGGTGGCCTCAGACTCACAGTGATCCTCCTACCTCTGCCTGGGCTTAAAGGCATGGGCCACCACACCTGGCAAGAGCCTCTTTATGTGTATATATGCATGCCACTCACTTGAATATTTAAGTATTTTAGCTTAGTTAAAAAACAGTTAATGCCAGGCGTGGTGGCACACTTTCATTCCCAGCACTCGGGAGGAAGAGGTAGGAGGGTGGCTGTGAGTTTGAGGCCAGCCTGGGATGACAGAGTGAGTTCCAGGTGAGCCTGGGTTAGAGTGAGACCTTGACTCAAACAAAACAGAACAGTTACTGACCAGAGCCATGGCTGGGGGGTGAGGGGGAGTAATAGCTGTCTAAAGATGAGGATCTGAGCTTTAATTCCTGGCACCCATATAAAGAGCTAGGTGTGGCCTCACCTGCCTGAAACCCCAGTCCTGAAGTGGTCAGAGACAGACACACCAGCAAGCTCCAGGTTTGGTGTGATATTCTGCCTCAAGGCAATAAGGCAGAAGAGTGATAGATGATGATATCTGAGCCTCTAACCTCCGTGCATCTGCACACACATGAGCATACCACATACACACTACACCACAAACACACAAGTGTTATTCAGGTTGGGCTCAGACCTGGAATCTGTCATCTTCCTGCTTTAGCCAGTACAGACGTATATCACCATGCCTGGCCTGCTCATATCTTTCTACTCACCCCTAGATTTTCAAGATTCATTCATGTTGATCTACATCTGTAGTTCAGTTTGATTGCTAGATGTTTTTCCATTGTGTTTAGATTTTATTTGTATTTCAGTGGAATTCACCCATGTCTGAATTGGAGGTTTGTGTGCAATCATGCCATGAGAACTTTTACACATCTCCTTGTGCACCATGTGAGAAGATATCTAATTTGCATTGTGCTTTTCTCCGGTTACTATAAAACTTGAATTCCTCTATAATACCTATTTACTATTTGGGCTCCCCTCTCCTTTATAATACAAAACACTGTGGGACACACTTAAGGGGATGACTCTAGTGACAGTGATGCATTAGAGGAGGTCATAGAGTTTAATTTGAACAACAATGGAAGGAAGAAAGAATGCACAAAACAAAGTAATTCAAGATGCAAGAAGTCTAAAAAAATGTCTTTAGCTGGGTTTGTTAGAGCACACCTTTAATCCCAGCACTGGAGAGGCAGAGGTAGGAGGATCTCTATGAGTTCAAGGCCAGCCTGGAACTACAGGGTGAGTTCCATTTTGAGAGAGAGACAGAAAGACAGTGAGTAGCAAACAAACTCCAGACACATGCACCACTTTGTGTATCTGGCTTTACATTGGTACTAGGGAGTTGAACACAGGCCACCAGGCTTTACAAACAATTGCCTTTAACCACTGAGCCATCTCTTCAGCCCCAAAGATAATTAAGGGGCATAAGTATAACTTGGCCACTATACCTTCTATTAATTTGTATTATAAAAGAAATATCCTTATGGCCAAAAACTAGTATAGGGGCTAGAGTGATGGTGTAGCCGTTAAGGCATTTGTCTGCAAAGCAAAAGGACCTGCGTTTGAGTTCCCAGTACCCTCGTAAAGCCAGATGCACAAAGTAGCGCATGTGTCTGGAGTTCGTTTGCAGTGGCTGGAGGCCCTAGTGAGCCTGTTTCTCTCTCTCTCTGCTTTTCTCTCTTCTCAAATAAGCAAATAAATAAAATATTTAAAAACAGTATAGGATGATTAAGGATTAAAATAAAAATATGACGGCTGCAGGTAGGACTCAGTGACTGAGCATTTGCCTAATATGTTTGAGACCCTAGTTTGGATCCCCAACATTGCAAAAAAAGGGGGAGAATCATTCAAAACAAAAATGTTTCCCAACAGTATATATGCAAAAAAAAATTGAAAGAAGGATCTGAAACATGTATATATGAAACACACACATATAAATATATAGTCCAGGCTGACCTGGAATTCACTATGTAGTCTCAGGGTGGCCTTGAACTCAACGGCGATCCTCCTACCTCTGCCTCCCGAGTGCTGGGATTAAAGGCGTGCACCACTACACCTGGCTATATATATTTTTTGAAACGGGATTTCACTATATAGACTAGGCTGGCTTTGAACTTGTAGCAATCCCCCTGCCTCTTCCCTAGTTCTGGGTTACAGTTGTGTGAGCCATCACTTCCAACTTCAAACAGATGTGTATACACCCATATTCCTAGTACTTATTCCCAGTAGCAACCAATATATGCATCAAGAGATGAATGAATAAACAATACACATGCAAAAATGCATATACCACAGTATATTATTTCATCTAAAGAAGGATATTTGCTGTAAAATGAATGAAACTTTAGAGCATTATGCTGGTAAATAAGCCAGATCCAAAAGGACAACTATATGTGGCAGGTAAAGTAGTCATAGAGGCAGAAACTAGAAGTTACTGTTTCTTAGAGTTTTGGTTTGGGATGGGGGAAAAGTACTGGAGGTGGATAGTGGTAATGGTTCTACAACAATGCAAATGTCCTTACCGCAAGTGAACTGAGAGCACGTACATAGCATGGTTAAGGCCTTGAGTTCCATCTAACACTGCCAAAACAACTTGGGAGAGTGAGTGGCTTTGTTGAAGGGAAAGTTCTGGGCTTGTATACACCATCATACTCTTAGGGAGTTGGGAAATGAGGGAGTTGAGGCTAGTGAGACCAAGTGTAGCCTTACAGTGTCAACTCTTGTAACCTGTGTTCTTGTTCCCTTCTGAAGGAGGAGACGACCGCCGGGTTCTGCTATGGCACATGGAACAAGCTATCCATTCTAGGGTCAAGCCCATACAGCTGAAAGGAGAGCACCATTCTAACATTTTTTGCCTGGCTTTCAACAGTGGGAATACGAAAGTGTTCTCTGGAGGTAAGAAGAGAGATTCCTCATTGGGAAGTGAAAGAGTGCTAAAATAACTCCTTAATTTTCTTCCGATAGCTTTTTCTTCTGTGGAATTGCTGCCTTCCCATAGCTTGTCATTTTATGCATTACAACAGTTGAGACATAGAAATTATGGTTCTTTCTTTTCTTTCTCTCTTCCATCCCTTCCCCACAGAAAACTTTTCATGTGGTGTAATTTGGTACACACACACACACACACACACACAAAGAAAAAACAAAATCTTACCATATGTGTTACATACTGATTACATGTATTCTCTTTCTTTTAAAAATTATTATTTGTGACTCAGAGAGAGAGAGAGGGAGAATAGGCACGTTAGTGCCTCTTGCCGTTGCAGATGAGCTCTAGACACATGTGCCACTTTGTGCATGTGACTTTGCATGAGTACTGGGGAATAAAACCCAGGCCTTCAGCTTCAGGCTTTGTAAGCAAGTGCCTTTAACCACTAAGTCATCTCTCCAGCCCCGCCCCCAACAGGATCTTGTATAGCCCATCTTGGCCTCAATCTCACTTAAATAGAGATAAACTTGAACTCCTGATCCTCTGTCTTCTTCTCACATACTGAGATTATAAGGAGCTTCTGCCATCAAACAAACTCCAGACACATGCACCACTTTATGTATCTGGCTTTTCATGGTACTGGGGAGTCAAACCCAAGCAAACACCTTTAACCTCTGAGTTATCTCCCCGGCGCCATCATTTACTTTCTGTGTCCTCTGCCATGATCTAGGTCCTTGTCTTTGGCCTCAACTTTGCAGTGGCCTTATGTGATTTCAGCTGTTCGTTCCCACCTTTTCCTCGGAGTTGAATATCATCTCTTTATTTCCCTCATTCTCCCATATACTCTTCTCACATGAAAGAAATATCCCTAAAGCTAAACCATATTGCTCCAGTTCTCCCTCTTGCTGCTACTGATTTGTGTAGTTGGACTATATTTCTCAAATACTACACAGAAGCCTTCCTCTTCCCACATTCCCAGTATCTAGCACTGTCTAACACCAGGAGGGCATTAGTTTGTCATTAGTATGAACCCACAGTAGAATTTATAGTTAGGACTTTGAAATTTAAGATGACTTTACTGCTATTTTTGCTTTCTGTTTAAGTGACTGTTAGCTAAGCATTTTAAGTACAGAGTGAGATATTTCTTTTTTATATATATATTTTATATATATTTTATTCATTTACAAGAGAGAGAAAGAGGCAGATAGAATGGGCACACCAGGGCCTCCAGCCACTGCAAGTGAACTCCAGACACATGCACCACCTTGTACATTTGGCTTTACCTGGGTACTGGGGAATTGAGCTCGGGTCCTTCTGCTTTGCAGGCAAACGCCTTAACCACTAAACTATCTCTCCAGCCCTCATTATTTTTTGGCTTTATAAACCATTTGGAGGCATGTCATATTTTTAGGTCCTTTGGAGTAAGATGCAAAAGAAAAACTTCAGAGAAAAGCTTTACCATCTCTTAGAATCACACAGACATCACCACGTGTTTTATCTATTTTTTTTTGGGGGGGGGTGAGCTCTTTATTTGCTTTTGCTTGTTTGTTTTTTGACCCAGGCTGACCTGGAATTCACTATGTAGTCTCAGGGTGGCCTTGATCTCATAGCAATATTCCTACCTCTGCCTCCTGAGTGCTGGGATTAAAGTCAAGTGCCATGATGCCAGGCAGTCATCAAGTTTTTTTTTATAATGTTTTATTTATTCATTTTCAAGCAGAGAGATACAGAGGGAGACAGAGAGAGAGAGAGAGAGAGAGAGAGAGAGAGAGAGAGAGAGAGAGAGAGCGCATGAGTGCACCAGGGCCACCACCTTGTGGGTTTGGTTTATGTGGGT
>PVHP010048738.1:0-12419 GCA_004024765.1 Zapus hudsonius
TGTGTGTGTATTTAAATGACTATGTATATGATATATATGCACATGTACATACATCATTAAAACTTAGGAGCCTTCTCATTTTAAAAACACCTACTTAGATCATATGAACTAAGCATTTAAAATCAAACCTATCACTGGGGATAGCTTTTAAGAAAATGACTTTGGAACGGGGGCAGGGAGGAGGAAAATGGTGGTACCAACACATGACTTGTATATACAGAGTTTTTACTTATTAATAAAAATAAGTTTGTAATGGTAACATCCATCAAGATATTTTAAAAAAAGAAAATGACTGTGTTTTAACTTTTTCAAATTTAAGCACAGAAGGAGAAGCTTTTGAACAGGGTTGACCATCAGGCCTAGCCTCATTCAATATCACTTTACAAGCAAGAAAAGGAAAGGGAGGCTCAAGATTATTAAGGTACTCCCCAAACCCTCCCCCCTCAAGCTAATTAATAGCAGACACAATTTGAACTCAGACCTCACGAAATATCCTCTATCTTAACAAATTCCGACACCAATAACAGACATTCTAGTTTAGCTAAACAGATTTTAGAAACTTTTCTATGTCTCCTTTTTATAACATAGGTTGCCTGTGGGAGCAGTAGAAATTCCCAGGTACTTTTGTCTTCATGTCCTTTGAAAGAGCGTAGATTCTGTGCCCACTGGCTACAGTTACCATCTCATTGTTAGGACAAAGCACCAGACTAGAAGCAGCTTATGGGAGGAAAGAGTGTGGTAGTTTGAGTGTAAAATGTGCCCTGTGACCACATACATTTATGATTAAGCCTCATAATTAATTCTCAGCTCCTGGAGCCTTTGGAAAGTAGAGCCATGGAAGAAGTATATGAGTGGGGGGCACTAAGACTTTATAATCCAGCCCCCTTACCAGGGCTAGCTAGAGAGCTCACTCTTACTGCCTCCCAGCTGATGTGACAAGATGTGATGCCCGACCTCTGCTCTGCCATGCTTTCTGCTATGATGAAACTCCCCTCACCCCTCGAGACTGTAAACCAAAATAAGCCCTTCCCTCCCATCAGCTGCCTCTGGACTCATGTTTTGTCCCAGCAAGGAGAAGGTAACTGCTACAAAGAGTTTCTTTGTGGCATATAGTTTCAAAGGGTAGCTTCATCATGGTGGATAAAACATGGTAGAGCAGATAGCTGGGAATTACATCTCCATAATAGCAAGGTAGATGGGCCAAGAGGGAGCTGGCTACCACTGGCAGGCTGGGCTGCACTATAAAAATCCCAAGGCCTGCCTCCCCCCCACACACACACCTGTGACACACCTTCTTCAGTAAGGCTCCACCTCCCAAAGGCTCCACCAGCTGGGGACAAAGTAGGAGCTTAATCAGAAACACATGAGGGGTTGTAGAGATGGCTCAGCAGTTTAGGTGCTTTCCTGCAAAGAACTAATGATCCAAGTTCAATTCCCCAGTATCCATATAAAGCCAAATGCACAAAGTGGCACATGCACCTGAAGTTCATTTGCAGCGGCAAGAAGACTTGGTGTGTAAATCCCCTCCCTCCCTCTCTCTCCCTCCTTCCCTCCCCCCTTCTCTCTCTCCTCTCTCTCTCTCTCTCTCTCTCTCTCTCTCTCTCTCTCTCTCTCTCTCTCTCTCCTTCTGCTTGCAAATAAATATTTTTAAGAACCCATGAGGCTGTGGGGGACATTTTACATTCAAACCACCATACCACTTGTATCAAATGGGTGCTGGGTGCTAAATTGCACCCATGAAACATGGTCCCCACCCTGTGTGAGCTCATCTACCGCTCCATGCAAATACATTCTTTACACCATCCTTATGAAAAACGACAGAAGAAACACGGTTCAGGGATTGAGGAAAAAGCTTTGAGAAGAATAAGCAAATCTGCAAGTCTGAAAACTTTTGTAAAATCAGCTATCCTGGAGCATATTTTAAATGACATTCTCCTGACCCTCACAACATGTTGCCTGGCATACACTTCCATTCATTTCAAGTATTTCCTTAGAGCAAATAACCTGTACAGATCTTGAGGGAAAATTAGTTCTTCTCACACATTGCACATTGAGATGGGGGAATTACTGGTCCCTTACCATCTTGGCAATGACTCAATGCTCTAACACTCTCCCTTGATAGCAGAGAAGTTAGCTGTTATCTCAGCAGGTCATCTCTGGCTCCTTGCTAAAGATGGCCTGTGTTCCGTAGGAATTATTTGTGTGAAACATTCACATAAGCATCCTCATGGCTTCAGTACAGCTCTGGGGAGGTTCTAAATGGAACATCACCAATTACCATTAAAATCCTACTTCAAGATGTAGAAATCATTTTCAGAAAAAAAAAAGTTACCTAAAATAGTTTTCCCTCTGGTACAAGAATGATCTACACTAACACTAGCTCAGGACTATATTGGAAAAATACTTGAAATCCCACTAGATATACTTAATATATAAGAATAATCTAGCTAATTACCCAAAATAAAAGGACTGAAGAGCTCATTTCTTAATCAAAGTTAAAAATATCCCAACAATATTGCTAACATTATTCTTTTCTTTTTTTCATGATACAAAGGTAAATGCTATTACTCCCAAATTTTGAAGTTTGAATTGGTGATGATTCAGCTTCGGAGAGAGAATGATATATTTATGACCCCACAGTGAATACCAATAACCCCACTGAGGAGAGCCCTTGATGGGATGGAGTGTGAAATGGGGAACATGAGAGAATAACCTATGGAAATATGAACAACATGTATTATGTTCATAGAGGAAAGTTCACATGATTTTTAAAATTTTTTAAAGGCATGGGAAAAATTCTTCAGTGGTTTAAAGCACGTCTGCAAAACCTGATGGCCTAGGTTTCATTTCCCAGTACCCATATAAAGCCAAGTACAATAAGTGTCCTAGTTCATATGCAGTAGCTAGAAGACTCTAGTGAGCCCACCATTCTGTATCATTTTTTTCTCCCTCCCTCCCTCCCTCCTTATAAATAAAAATAATTTTTAAAATATTAAAGCCAGGTGTGGTGGCACATGCCTTTAATCCCAGCACTTGGAAGGCAGAGGTAGGAGGATCACCATGACTTTAACACCACCCTGAAACTACATAGTGAATTCCAGGTCAGCCTGATCTAGAGTGAGACCCTACCTTGAAAAACAAAAAAGAAATAAGTTTTTTTTAATAAAAAAGTATCTCACATAGAGGATCTTGTTAATAAACATCCCATAACCTAAGAAAACTGTAAGAGAATGAAATCATTCAAGTATTTTAATAACAAAAATAAAGCAATTTCTATATGTTTTTTACTCAAAATGAGAAAAACCCAAGAGTCCTCTTGAATAAAACATAAAATTTTAGTAGATTACAAGTATATGGACATCCATCCTGTACTGAAAGGTCAAAGTGCAAAATCACTTCAACTCTAAGACAGCTATTCAAACCAGGGAGAGTCTGCAGTAAATGAGCTACCCATTATAGTAATTAGAGTAAACGAACTATGTTAGTAATGAGGAATGAGGCAAATAGCATAGGCTATATAATGGGCTATAAAGATGGCTCAGCTGTTAAAGGTGCTTGCTTGCAAAGCCTGCTGGCCTGGATTCAAAACCCCACTACCCAGGAAAAACCAGATGCACAAAGTGGCATGTGCATCTGGAGTTTGTAACATCAACAGAATTGAAAATATAAAATCCAGAGATGCCTAGCTGGGTGGGGAGTTGGCTCAGTGGGTGGACCTGAGTTGCATAGCCAGCACCCACATAAGAAGTTGGGCATGATCACATATACCTGAAACCCCAAGTTTGCCTGGAGTGGAGACAGGAGGAACGCCAGGGTTCCCTGTTCATCAGGTCTACTAAAAAAGCAGGGAACATTAGGCTCAGTGAGAGACTCCATCTCAGGGAATTATGGTGGAAAAACTATGGAAGAGCAGCCACTTTCTCTCTTACCAACTTTCTTCAAGGAACTTCTCTTCTGTGTCCTTGGTGGGCAAGTTGGTGCAACTGACAGCCTAGGTCATTACGGCTCCCTGATCTTTGTGAAGAAGAGACTGTCTTCTCTCTTCAACTCTGTGAACTCACCAACATTCCTGCAGTATTGTGCCCTTCAATCAACCAGTCAACTCTATTTGAGAGCCTGGAACCAAAGACAGTTAGCTAATATGGCCCCAACTTCAGACTTGGAAGTAGAGAAGAACTTGCATTTTAAAAAGAGATATCTGAAAAGCAAGATATAAAATCGAACAAGTAAACTTCTAACAAGAAAACGTCAAGGGTCTGGTGTACATCTTTAATCCCAGCACTCAGGAGGCAGAGGCAGGAGGATGGCTGTGAATTTGAGGCTACCTTGAGACTACATAACGAATTCCAGGTCAGCCTGGACTAGAGTGAGATCCTACCAAGAAAAAAAGGGGGGAACAAAAATAAATGACAGAAATGTGGGCTGAGGGGTGAAGTTTCCCATGTTTTCATTCTTCACTTGATGATGTGTACCTAAATTTCTCCTTTACAATTTCTCCAAAATCTAATAAATAAAGCATGAATAGCTATTTTAATTCACCTAAATGAATTATTAAATAAATGGGGGTGATTTTAAGGCTTTAGGAACTCCTTGGGAGTTAGAAACAAATTTGATACTCTTGATACATTAGACCTGTACTCTTAGATGTTTACCATGCAGATATAAGAATGTAAGAGCCATGGTGGGGGAGACTATCCAGAGACGTTGCCCAACTCAGCAACAACACACAAAGGGGGGAGGGAAAACTGGCTACCTCTAGAGCAATTCATAACCCCTACCCCATGGACTGATCCAGTATGCCCATCAAGAAGGATCCCCAGTGGATTGTGGACAGGAAGAAGGGAAATGGAGGTACCATCCTAATTATGGATAATAAAGATATTTTTTAATTGGCAAAGGGGGCTGGGAGATGGGTTGGTGACTAAAGGTGCTTGCTTTGCAAGGCCTGCCAGCTGGACTCAGGTTAATTCCCCAGCATCCACATGTATAGCCAGATGCAAATTGACACAGGCATCTGTTATAATAGGAGGCAGAGCCAGATGAAGCCACAGCTCTTCTGACATCCCTTTGCAGCACTGTCTCAAAGAAGGTGGAGCAGAGACACGTCAAGGTTAACTATCACCTGACCTCCACAGGAGCATCATAGCATGTGTGTCTACACACACTATCAAATAGTCATTCACGCAAAAGTAAATCAACGCTTTTTAAAAAATTGACAAAAATTTTGCCATGTGTTGAACTCTGCAGTCTTTGAAATTTTTCAACTATGTTGGTCAGTCTGGATATGTGGCATAGGAATTTGAGCTCCCTTCACATGGGGCTCTGCAGCTCCTCACCCAGGCTCAGATTCCCTGCTGGGTCTTCATCTTCCCTGGTAAGAAGGTGGAGGACTGGTCATAATGTTTGCATGGATAATACTGGAAGCAAAAAACATCATTTTCTCCCACAGTCTATTATCAAGAATCAGCCTACCTGGGGACTGAGAAACCACCAGAGGTGTGTGTTTGGGAACAAGAAGTGAAAGTTCCTGGGCACACATCCAGCTGTGTGCCACCACATCTTGACCAATCCTCCAATCCAGCAACATGCCCTGTGATACATGATGCATTAGCCTCATAAAACACATTGTTTACAGTCAATGATATTTTTACTGCTTTTAATTGATTTCATCAAGTAACAAAGAAAAACAAAACTTGGTTTTATTCATTCTTAGAAACCTATAAACAGTTTTCTCTGTGCCTTTTTCTGTACATACAAAGATATAAAATTATAAGTAGGTGTGGAGAGAGCTACCTTGATTAACAAATAAAATCACAGTTCTCTGAAAATCTGAGATTGACACTAATGTCTTTCCCTTCTACTCAATACCTTTAAATATTAGATTAAAATAGAAAAGCCAGCTTGACGTGACTGACATATTAAAACATGCCATAATAAAATGCTTATTCAAAAATGAAAAAAAGTAAAATCTACCTAGCTACCACCCACATTTAGTAGAATAATGGTCAAGAGTAAGAGAGAAATAAGGATAATTTCAAAGAAAGATGAAATAACACAATTCAAATTTATGGTTTATTATAATAATTACAAGAATAAACTTTTATTAGAAGTCAGTGACGATCAGAGCAGAGTTTTTTAAACCACTTGCATGGGTTTTGTTGCTTTATAATAGTTCAAGATTTAAAAATGAAAGGGTTGGAAAAGTATGATCAAATAATTACCAAAAGATACGATCCTACCAGGCAAAATGTGCTCACTGGTGTAATATGGCATGGCTGGTATAGTGGTAATTGTTTTCTGATGGTGTTTTCAATCTGAAAGCCTGTGACCAGTCCCACAGGAAGGAATCCATGCCTGGTAATGTAAACCTGGCTAAAACCCCACAGCAGGGAAGACATAGACCAGGAGAGAACCTACTATAGTTATTTTAACAAATAGGTGACATGTTGTCATACTGCCTTCTGAATATTAATGTTTATAGACATAGACTAGTGCTACCCTCAGCTTGATCACAGGAGTTTCTTGTGGACACAAGTTACTGCAGAGACTCATTTGCTGAGAACCAGGTGCTGAGAACAGTGACAGTAGATGCTCAGCCCTAGATTAGACATTTCTATCACGCCAAACCCCAGATGGTAGTCGGTGTAGTGCTGGAAGGCACTGCATAAGCTGCCAGGGGAAGCTGGTCAACAACAACTGGAGCAAACAGAGACCACTGGCATGAAACACAGTCTGCTGTCATGAGTAGGCTGACCACACCTCCTACTGGGAGAGAACAGCGAACCAAGAAAGAAGTACTTGTGCAATGGAGGAGCCAAAGCCTGAGGAAGACAATCAACAGCTTTTAAATTTGGCCAAATGTTTCACTTAGTGAGGGGGAGCCCTTAACTGGAACTGGGGACTTAGGGCAATATGCACTGGGAGCCGGACTCTTGGGCCCCCAAGGAGAGATGTACTATGTAAGCGATTGACTGAGATTCTACTAAAACTAGAATCTAACTAATTCAGAAATGCATATCTCAGTTAACCTATACTGATCTCACTCTCTGATGGTGATTCTGTTTGTATCTTTCAGAACACTGCGAGAGAGTTGTGGCTCATCCAACCCTACCAATGAACTGCAGGCCGATAGCTGACATCCTGTCAAGAGATGAGCCACCCCAGACATACTGGGGAAGATCCATATGGAACCCGGCAAAGAATAATGAGATGAGCAAGTGATCCATAGCCACAGCCAACCAGTCAACACAGGAGAAGCCAGTGAGACAGACACCAATGATTTTCTACACAACCTAAAATAGTAGTAGAGACCCCCTAAATTTTCAACAATAAAGCAGCCTTAATACTCACCCACCATGACTCAGGGAACTGAGGGGAAGAGGGGGCAGAAAGATTGTGAGAGCCTTGGTGGGGGAGAATATCCAAAGACATGGCCCCCCTGAGTAGCAACATACTAGGGCTGATGGAACCTGGCTGACTCCTAGGCTGTTCATGGTCGTCTGCCCCAAGAACTGATCCAGACTGCCCATGGAGAAGGATATCCAACTGATTGGGGATGGAGAAGAGGGGCATTGAGGAACTGAAGATAACAACTCATTGTTTGTCCATTAAATATTATAACTTACTATGGTCAATAAAAAAAGAAGAAAAAAAACAAAAGATGTGTCTTGGAGAGGTCCTCCTTTGGTCCAATTTGTTTGGGGTCCTGCATATATCTTTTAGATGTACAGGATTATCTCTTGCAAGGTGAGGAAAGTTTTCTTGAATAATTCTGTTGAAAATATTTTCTATGCCCCTCGCCTGGTTTTCTTCTCCTTCTGGGATCCCCATGATCCTGAGATTAGGTCTTTTTATGGTATCCCACATTTCCCTCAAGTCTTGTTCACTTGCTCTTTTGAATTTCATCAAATTTCTGATTTCCCTCATATTCTCCTCTGTTTTGTCTTCCACGTCTGAGGTTCTGTTTTCCTGGTTATTGATTCTGTTGGTGAGAGATTCTAGGGAGGTTCTTATTATTATTGATTTTTGTTTTCTGAAACTTCTTTTGGGGTTGCTTCTATCATCCTTTTGAGATGTGTTTTCATTTCAAGGTGTGATTTACTTACTTCTTCCTGATATTCATTCTTATATTTGCACATATCTTCGTTTAATTTGGATAGCTGCTTCTTGAGACCTTCAGTTTGCTGGTTTGCCTTCAGTTCCATCATTTCTCTTAAGTCCATTTGATTCTCCTCTATTATATTAAGCCTGGTGGCAAAGCTTATGAGCTGAATTTATACTCTTTCCATGACCAACATTAACTTCTCCTTAGGATCTGTGCCAGTTTGATCGGGACTTAGTGTCATGTCTTCCTGGGCCTGCATCTGCGCACTCTCTCTCTCTCTCTCTCTCTCTCTCTCTCTCTCTCTCTCTCATAGTATCCTTGTCTTTTGGTGTGGTTTCCTCAGCTGGTGTGTTATTCTTGCATTGAGATCTGCCCATTTCGATTCTACTTGGGGTGGTTGGTGGGGTGCCTTTGAGCTGTCTATGCTTCGCTAGTGTGGATGGGGAGTACACTGGGCTCCACACATAGGGTTGTGCACTCACTTGTTTTATCTGTGAGTGTGTGTGCCCTCAGATCAGTGGCTGGGCTTTGATGGTGAGACTGGGAGTAACCTGCTGAGGGGGTGTAGGGCTTGTGGGAGAACTGGGGCATGGAAGAACCACGGGAACCAGTGGGCGCAAGAGGGGGGTGAGGAGATGGGCAGGCCCACAAGACCGGTCGGGGGGGGGGGGAACTGCCTGCTGCAAGGCCAGTGGGCTCAGGCCACTTCAGCATGACCTGCAAACTGGGCTATGGTAGGATGACTCACTGCCTCCATGAGCATTGACCCACCATGGGCGGCTTCCAGGCAGCAGGATCCGGAGCTGGTAAATTTCTTATTTTAAAACACTATTTTTCTTCTTTGACTCAAGAACAAAGAGCACCAAGCCATTTGAGTAAAGCGATACAACTTCAATCATGTTAGGCAAAAATGAAAGTTCTATAAGACTCAGTTTGATAGACTAGACAACTTATCATTGCATGTAAAATAAGTATTTTTAAAACTATTAGAGTGTGATGTTTCAGGTAGGTTAGTAATTTTAATCCTCTGAATAACACCAAGATAAATTCCAATCTCTTCCAAATGATCCCATATTAAAATTTAATTAGGATCTGTAGTGAAAGGAATGTATTCTTTTGGGAAATCTGCAGGAAATATGCATAAGGAAATGTGGCACCTTTGTTGTATAACTTTGAGTATCTTCACCTGGAATTTGAAGAGGAATGGGCAGGATGAAGAAAGCTAATTGATACAGTGACCCTCTCAGGAACTTGCAGCTAAAGGATACTGTCTCTGACCCCAACCTTGGCAGGGTAAGGGGATGAATGAGAGCTATTTCAATCCAAATGAGGAATAGGACAGAACTTTTTGCATCCTCCTGGGCACAGAAAGAAAGCAAGGATATTTGGATGTCTAAATGTTATTAGAAAAGAGATGCTGAAGTGTGGTGACTGCAGACTAGCTTTTATTAAAGGGAGGAAAGGGCTAGATATGCAGGGCTTCAGAATCTAACATAAAGACTTTCATCCTGGCTCTATTTAAGAGTTTCATGCAGGGATGAAGACAATAACTCAGCAGTTAAGGCACTTGCCTGCAAAGTCTAAGGCCCCAGGTTCAATTCCCAAGTACCCACATAAGGCTAGATACACAACATGGCTCACGAGTTTGGAGTTCATTTGCAGTGGCTGAAGGCCCTAGCACACCCATTCTCACTCTGTCTCTCATAAATAAATTTCATACAAAGTAATGTAAGATAATTAATCATTTTTCAATAAGCACTCAGTTTATCCTTTCTATTCTAAACTTGTAATCAATATTTGGTTAGATTAGTTTAACTACTGTTGATTTATAAAAGACAGATGAAAGCATTATGAATAACAGTCATAAAATTATTAAGTATAAACTTCTTGTGAAGTATTTTCCTGTTTCTTATTTCTACAATTTTTTCCAGTTTATTTTTTGCCTTTTCATTTGGCTCAAGGTGATTATCTTGAAGCATAATAATTTAATTTGGTCAAAACTACTATTTATTTTCATGATTGAATCTGTGTTCCATTTGGAGATGTTTCCAGTAGTATTTTCTCCTTCATTAACTTTTTAAAACTACATCCTTTAATTCATCTGAATTTATTTGCAGTCCAGGCTATAAAATATCTGCAATGAAATGACTGAGTCAAGTAACAAAGACATATCCAACAGTTCCTGCAGGGCCTCGCACATAATGAGCCCCAAAGATTTGTGGAATAAGAACTTGACTATCAGGAAAATAACAATTGCCCATGTACTCTAGTGTGACTGAAATCATTTTCTTCATTAATTACATTAGAGGCTTCATAACAGAATGCTGCAATAACAAGATACAGTCATTTTTTCATTAATTTTTAAAATTCACTTATCTATTAATCATGACCAACCACCCAAAGTTAAAATAATGAGTTGACTATTTTTAAAGTTTAATTAATTCATAAGCGCCTATGAATTTTTAAATTCAATGAGTGAGCTTCATCGTCCTAAGTACATAAGAAACATGCAACTCGGGGTATGTTCCAATTCACCTGAAAATGTACATTTTATGTGCACAAATTATTTACCAAGGACAATGGCAAAACCAAGATTTTGACAACCTAAAACTTCTGGGGCTCTTTTCTCAAATACATGGTGCCCGCTGCATCACAAATACTAAAATAACTACAGTGAGGACATTTATAGCAAGATGACCAGGAAAGATTTTCTCTTGAAAACCTCTGTTTACTGCACATTACTCAAAGACAACAAAAGCAACCATGAATAAGGGCCGAAGGGCCAAATTTAGATGTGATGAGGAAAATGAACTTTTTTGCATCATCACTGTATTTTACTTTCTCATTCACTCCATCATATCTCTGTACTGTAAGATATTTAAATCTTTGTCGAGAATGTTTGTGAGAACCTCTCTATTTCAGCTAGTGGATCAAACCCAAGTCAGGAAGGAACCAGACCCAAGACACCTGGGGATTAGACACCCAAGACACCTGATGGTAGATGAGTAAGAAGCCATCACCCAGGAGGGAAATTCCTTCCTTCACTACTGTAGTGTTAGGACCTTTTCCTTTAGGACAAACACTTTGATTTAAAAAAAAAAATCTGAGCATTTCACCTAATGTGCTCACATTGAAATTCAGAGAGGGACTTGAGAGATGGATCAATGGACAAAAGCACTTGCTTAAAAAACCTGCAGCCCAGGTTCAATTCCCAAGTACCTATGTAATGCCAGATGCACAAAATGGTGCATGCTTCTGGAGTTCATTCACAGTGGCAGGAGCCCTGGTGTGTCCATTCATTCTAATATTCCCTCTTTCCCTCCCTCCCTCTGTGCCCCCAATCTCCTTAATACCTAAAAATACTTTAAAAATTCAGAGACATCTAAAATAAGCAACCTAATGATTCCACTTTATGTGCTAGAAAAACAATGAGAAGCCAGTTGCCAACGCAGGCAAGAAATCATAATGATTTAAGATAGAAATTACTGAAACATATATTAAACAACAATACACAGAATCAAACAGTTGTTCTTTGGAAATGTTAACAAGATTGACAAACTCCAAGACAAACTAACCAAAACAAAGAAAACACCCAAATAAATACAATTTGAGATGAAAGTGAGCTGTTACAACAGGCTCTAAGGGAATCTGGAACATTAGGAATACTATGAAAATGTATCTTCCCTAAAGCTGGAAAACCTAGATGAAGTGGATGATTTTCTAAATGGATATGGCTTACCTACATTAAAGTCAGAATGGATAACTAACTTAAGGAGGCTCATAAAGAATAATGAGGTTCAGCTGAAAGGAAAAATGAAATATCGAAATTTAGGAAAAAATGGTCTGACTTTGAGCAGATCTTACTAAGCGATCACTCAAAAGAACAGAGAATAGAACGCCACATATTCTCCCTCATATGTGGTCGTTAACCAGGATAACCGTTTTCTTTATGCAGACTAGTAGAAAGAAGTGAGACGTTATGAATGAGGGGTAAGGGATGGGGGAGGGGAATGGCATAAGCATGAGGATAAACCATATTAGGTTCAAAACTATAAAATCCTTACAAGCATACTGTAACCTATTGAGAAAGTAGTGAGTGTCGCCTGGCAAGAGGGACCATGAGTAGTAGGGGAGAGAGTCTAAGCCTGTGAATAATTAGATCAGCCTGACAACCCCTGGTTCCAACCACTGGTTCCTTCCCTCACTGAGCTGTTGACCAAAGCGACTCATGAGATTCCAACAACAAGACAGAATTCTGTCAAAGCTCTTGAGTGCTTTCCCCAGGCCTGAGGCAAAACCCTGTTACTGAAGAAAC
>PVHP010048739.1:0-12430 GCA_004024765.1 Zapus hudsonius
GGAGCAGTCTGGTGCTTCCAGAAAAGAGCACAGGCTCCGATATGACAGAAGAGAAAACTACCCCATGTTTCCTGGGTACCCATAGCCATGGAGCAGTGCAGTGCTCATGGAGAAGACAGTCACCCCTGAAGACACTTCCAGAGAGAGGAGGGCTGCACCCTCTACCTTTAGTTCCAAAGACCCAGAGAGGCCTGCAGACTCTACCCAGGGTCCCCATGTCCCAGAGAGACTTTCTGGCTCTAACCAGGGCCCTCACAGGTGCTGGAATATGTATCCATTAGTCCAGAACTGTCTGAGGAGACTCTGAACTGCCTCCAGCCACCCAAGAACTCTCACCCATGAAAGATTCAGGTGGCCCCAATAGCTTCCCAAGTAATAGGTGAGAACCCAATGAAGGCAGCCAGCAGCCAGGTAGAGGACACTGAGTTGTGTGTACTCTGCCATTCTGGCAGAAAAGCGAAGACAAGACACTCCTGTGCAGTCTTCTTATGACACCTTTACTTCAAGCTCCCCTCTCACCACAGCTTCTGCTGTGGCCAAGGGAGGCCTGTGACCTCCATCCCAGGTCCTCAGGGCCCAGAGGAGCTTTGTAGCCTCTACCCCAGGTCCCCAAGGAGGCCTGCAGCCTTTACCCAGGGTCTCATAGAACCAGAGAGGCCTGCAGACTCCACCTCAAGTCCCCTCCACCCTGTCACCCCATCACCCACCCAGCACTGAACCCAGACCCACAGGCACCATAGGGTCTACCCACCTCCCACTTCCTAACTCCAAGTACCCACACCTCCCTGGTACCTCTACCCTGAGCCATGGCTTCAAGAGCCTCATCCCAGTCCAGCCCTCCAGTCACCTTCTGAAACTGCCTAGGGTGTCCATGCACAGCAGGGTCCAAGTGCAGCTGCAGCTCCTCTCCACTGGCAAGTCATCATATTGTGTGACTCTCAGGACCTCGGTGCCTGGGAACACTGGGATGGATGGAAGCACTTCTCATAGGACTGCAGGCAGAGCCAGGGGGCTGAGCCAGCATGACCCTGGGCACCCTTGACCCCGGGCCACTCTGGCAAAAGCCATTTTACCAACTACACCCACATCTAGGTCCCTTTTCAGATCAGCAGTGCCCAGCAAAAATTTGGGTTTTCACCCTCAGAAAGTGGGGCATCTCCTGGGACTATTTTAATTTTATTTTTATGTACTGGGGGCAGGGAGCAGGGCAGTAGAATACACACAGCCTCTATTCCAGGTCAGAAAGACCCAGGAAGGCCTAGAAAGTCACACCAATACCTCTGATGCACATATGAGCCCTGCTGAGGCTGCCCTACTAAAAATCCCACTTGGGACCCCAGCCTGGAAGAAGAACTTTCCCTGAATTTCCCTGCATTCTGCCCTTGCTCTCCTGGCAGCCAGAGACCCTGCTCGCAATGTCTGCCAGCCTCCTCATGCCACAGAGAGAGATGTCATGACCTGGAAACAGAAGGATCTTGCCCAGTGCCACTCTGTTAGAAAGACACACCACCTCCCTGCCTGTTCACTCCAGTCCCAGCAGCCTCACCTTGTCACACCTCAGTCATTCCCTAGAGCCCTAACCTAGGCTGTTTCTGCCCTAGAACTTAGTTCCCAGCCTCAGGCAGAGTGGCACTACTCAGCATCCTTTGGCTCTCAGCCTCAGCTGCCACCCCCTTGAAAGACCTGATGCACTCTGTTATCTAAGGATTTCTCCCTCCTGCATCCATAATCCTACCCACTGGAACCCTTCTTAACAACATGGCGCATGTACCTGGACTGGGTTTTCCTTGACTGCGTCTCCTGCTCCCGTGGAAGTTGGCCAAGGGCAACAGCCAAGCTGAGTGGTCCATGGCTGGGTGCTGGTCCATGGCCAGTGCTCCATCCCCTGGTCCTAGAACAGAATTCTAACTATTCTTGTGTTAAAGTAACACCTAGGGGCTGGGGAAATGGCTCCCTCGGTAAAGTGCTTGCCTTGACAATCCCCAGAGCACATGTAAAAATGTCAGGGTGGAGGTGTTCATTTGCAATCCCAGCATGGAGAAGCAGAGATGGGACTCCCTGGGGCTTGCTGACCAGCCAGTCCAGAATATTTAGTAAGCTTCAGGCCAAGAAGAGATCCTGTCTCCAAAAATGTGTATGGCTCCTGAGAAATGACACTCAAGGTTGTCCTCTGTCCTCTGCACCCTATATGTATGTGTGTGTGCTCTCCTGAGTGCACACACATAAACACACACACACACACACACACAAGGTAACACATGGGACTTACACATGGGTCACCCCCAGCTGGGACCTCCAAGGTTTCTTTTCCCCTGACCACCCAGGCAGGCCCAGGTCATCCCAATCCCAGAACCCAGGTCCCTACTCCCTCTGGCACTCAGCCCAGCAAGGGTCATCCCCATCCTGGAATCTGGGTTCCCCCTACCACCACCCAGTCCAACATGATCCACTGAACCCTGATTCCAGAGAGTTCCTGCTCCTATCATCACCCAGCCAAGTCTGGGTCACCCTCATCCAGTCATCCCTAGCCCAGAACTTAGATTCCTGCTCCCTCTGAAAAACCCTGATTACTCCCAGCTTCGGGACCCCCAGGTCCCTGATCCCATCACAACCCAGCCTGGTCCAGTTAGCCCCAGCCCATATCCTAGGTCCTTACTCTCTGTCACCCATCTCAGCCTGAGTCACCAGCCCTGGGGCCCGAGGTCCCTGCTTATGCCACCAGCCCAACTGGCCCCAATCACCCTGCCTCAAACCCTGGATCCCTCACACCACCGCCACCAAGTCAGGGTCACCCAGGCCTAAAGCCCAGGTCCTGACTCCCTCTGCGCTGTCATCCCCACCTAGCACCCACCGAGCCCAGACTCACAGGCACCCTGCAACCCAACCACCTTCCAACCTGCTCCCCAACCGGCATCCCGACACCCCACCTAGCCCTGGTCTCTCTACCCTACACCAGGGCTCCAAAGCCCGCAGCCCAGCCCAACAGTCACCTTCCCCAACAGTCAGCAGCAGGTTGTCCTCGCGCAGTCGCAGCTCTGTTCTGCTGCATGCACCGCGCTGGCCACGCGGCGATGAGCCGGCAGGTGGGCACGCGCTGCTCGGGCCTGTGCTCTGCCAGTGAGCTGGGCCAGCACGACCCTAGGCACCTTTGACCCTGGCCATCCTGGTTGAGCGGTCTTCTTCCTGAGACAGCAGCTCCCAGGCCCAGGCTTTACCAACCTCTCCCACACCTTTGCCCCTTTTCAGGTTGGTGGTCCCCAACAAAGGCTTGAGTTTGCACTCCGAAAAGCCATTGAAAGATCAGATTTGGATAGCTGACTCAAATGCCCTAAACACCAGGGATAGCTCATAGTTTTGTCCCAGTGTAAAAAACATTTAGCGGAAGTCTGGCCGAGGAGCAGCTGCAGGAATGCTGATGACAGCCCTCTTCCAGCTCAGGGTCTGCTTTTCTAAGGGCCTTCCTACACACTGCTGATCACCGTGACTGGTCTTTTGTTATTAATTAACATAGCTGTTTTTAGAAAATGTTTTCATTTTTTTCTGTATAAAACATACAGATATTTGTCGAAACCAAAAGTTGATAAACTTAAGCTGAGGATTGAATCTTCTTTTGCCATCATGCCACAATTCTCCATTCCTGACATTTATTTTTTTTATTGTCCATAATGAGTTACATTATTTAGTGGGCAAACAGTGAGTTGTTATCCCCAATTCCCCGATGCCCGCCTCCCCCATCCCCAATCAGCTGGATATCCTTCTCCGTGGGTCATCTGGATCAGTCCTTGTGACAAGGGACCATGGATAGCCTAGTATTCAGCCAGGTTCTCCTGGCCCTAGTATGTTGTTACTGAAGGGTGCCAAGCCTCTGGATAGTCTCCCCCACCACGGCTCTCACAATCTTTCCGACCCCTCTTCTGCTCAGTTCCCTGAGTCGTGGTGGATGAGTATTAAGGCTGCTTTAATGTTGTGAGCTTAGGGGTCTTTGTGTCGAAAATCGTTGGTTTCTGTCTCACTGGCTTATCTTGTGTTGATTGAATGGCTGTGGCTGTGGGTCCCTTGTTCATCCCATCATTCTCTGCGGGGTTCCATATGGATCCTCCACAATATGACTGTGGTGGCTCCTCTCTTGCCAGGATCTCAACTATCGGCCTATGGTCAGTTGGTAGGGTTAGATGGGCCCCAGCTCTCTCACTGGATCCTGAAAAATACAAACATAATCTCCATCGGAGAGTGAGGTCAGTGTAGGTTAACAAATATACACAGTTCTGGATTACCTAGATACTATTTTTAGTAGCCTCCCCATCAATCGCTCCCATAGTGCCTCTTGTCTTGGGAGCCAAAGAGTACAGGATCCGGTGCCTATCGCCCTGCATCCCAAGTTCCAGACAAGGGCTCCCCCTCACTAAGTGGAAAATTTGGCTGCATTTGAAAGCTGTTGATTGTCTCCCCCAGGCCCAGGCCCATTACACAAGTGCTCCTTTCTTGGTTCGCTGTTCTCTCCCAGTAGGAGGTGTGGTCAGCCTCCTCATGGCTGCAGATTATGTTTCATGTCAGTGGTCTCTGTTTACTCCAGCTGTTGTTGATCAGTTTCCCCTGGCAGCCTGTGCAGTGCCTTCCAGCACTACACTAACTGCCTTCTGGGAGCTGGATACCATTCCGGACCTCGAAGTGTCTCTCGATGCTGGTCTATGGCATTCTGTGGTTTCTTCAGCAACAAGGTTTTGCCTCAGGCCTGGGGAGGGCACTCAAGAGCTTTGAAAGAATTCTGTCTTGTTGTTGGAACCTCATGGGTTGCTTTAGTCAACAACTCAGTGAGGGAAGGAACCGGTGGTTGGAGCCAGGGGTTGTCAGACTGATCTAATTGTTCACAGGCTTAGACTCTCTCCCCTACCACTCATGGCCCCTCTTCCCAGTCGACTCCCACTACTTTCTCAATAGGTTACAGTATGCTTGTGAGGATTTTATGTTTTTGAACCTAATATGGTTTAACCTCATGCTTAAGCCATTCCCCTCCCCCTATCCCTTATCCCTCATTCATAACCTCTCACTTCTTTCTACTAGTTTGCATAGAGTTTACAGTTATCTTGGTTAAGGACCGCATATGAGGAAGAATATGCAGCATTCGATTCTCTGTTCTTTTGAGTGTTCACTTAGTAAGATCTGCTCAAAGTGAGACCATTTTTTCCTAAATTTCGATATGTCATTTTTCCTTTCAGCTGAGTAAAATTCCATCATGTAAATATACCACAGTTTCTCTGGCCATTCCTCCATGGATGGACATTTGGGTTGATTCCAATTCTTGGCTATTATGAATTGAGCTGCTATAAATATAGTTGTACAAATGTTTCTGCATCGAGATGTGACATCTTGTGGATAGATGCCTAGTAGAGGGATAGCTGGGTCCATCGGTAGTTCTATGTCCATTCTGTTCAAGAGTCTCCACACTGCCTTCCATAGTGGTTGAACAAGTTTGCAATCCCACCAGCAGTGAATGAGGGTTCCTTTTTCCCCCGCATCCTCGCCAGCAACGATTGTTGTTGGTTTTCTTTATGATTGCCATTCTGACTGGGAAAGGTGGTATCTCATTGTGGTTTTGATTTGCATTTCCCTGATGCTTAAGGATGCTGAGCACTTTCTCAGGTGAGAAAAGGCCATTTTTGTTTCCTCCTCTGTGAATTCTCCGTTGAGATCAGTGCCCCATTTTGTGAGGGGGCAGTTTGAGTTTTTGTTATTAATTTTTTTTTTTTAGTTCTCTGTAGGTTCTGGAAATTAGGCCTCTGTCTGAGTTGTAGCTGGCAAAAATCATCTCCCAGTTTGAAGGGGGTCTGTTGACTCTGAGAACGGTGTTTTTGTCTGTACAGAAGCTTTTGAGTCTGATCAGGTCCCATTGGTTAAGTGACTGTTGCACTTCCTGGGCTACTGGAGATTTGCTCAGGAACTTATTCCCTATTCCTATATCATGTAGGGTTCCTCCTATTTTTTCTTCCAGGGTATTTAGGGTTGTATGGTTAATATTGAGGTCTCTGATCCATTTGGAGTTGATCTTTGTGCATGGTGAAAGGAGTGGGTCTATTTTCATTTTTTTACACATGTTTATCCAATGTGTCCAGCACCATTTGTTGAATATGCTATCTTTAGCCCAGCTTATATTGTTGGCACCCTTGTCGAAGACTAAGAAGCTGAAGTTACTTGCATTAAAGGCTGGGTCTTCAATTCTATTCCACTGGTCAGACTGTTTTTCTGCCAATACCATGCTGTTTTAGTTACTATGGCTTTGTAGTATGTTTTAAAGTCAGGTATGGTGATACCTCCTGCATCATTTTTTTTACTCAGAATAGTTTTAGCTATTCGAGGTCTCTTACCCTTCCAAATAAATTTGGAGATTATTTTATCTATGTCTGTGAAGAAGGAGGTTGGGATTTTTATTGGCATTGCATTGAATCTATAGATTGCTTTTTTCAGGATTGCCATTTTTACTATATTGATTCTCCCTATCCATGAGCATGGAATATCTTTCCATCTTGTCACATCCTCCTCTATTTCCCTCTTGAGTGTTTCAATATTTTCCTTATATAAGTCTTTCACTACCTTGGTTAGTGATATTCCCAGGTATTTGATTTTGTTTGAGTATGTAGAGAATGGGACAGTCTCTCTGATGTCTTTTTCCGATTGTTTGTCTTCTGTATATAGAAAGGCTACTGATTTTTATGTATTAATTTTGTATCCTGCCACTCTGCTGAAGGCATTGATCACCTTCAGGAGTTTGCTGATACTGTTCTTTGGATCTGATATGTATAAGATCATGTCATCTGCAAAGAGGAATAGTTTGACTTCTTCCTTTCTGATTTGTATCCCTTTGATGCTGTTCTCCTGTCTTATCGCTTGGGCTAGAACTTCAAGCACTATGTTAAAGAGCAGTGGTGAGAGTGGACACCCCTGTCTTGTTCCTGAGATAAGCGGGAACTCCTTGAGTCATTCTCCATTGAGGATGATTTGTGCTTTAGGACACCTGTATATTGATTTAATTATGTTGAGGTATAGGCCATCTATGCCTATTCTTTCCAGGGTTTTGAACATGAAATGGTGTTGAATTTTGTCAAAAGCCTTCTCAGCATCAATTGAGATGACCATGTGGTTTTTGCAGGTGAGTTTGTTAATGTGGTGCATTATATTTATTGACTTTCATATGTTGAACCAACCCTGCATCCCTGGGATGAAGCCGACTTGGTCAAGGTGAATTATAGACTTGATGTGGGTTTGTATTCGGTTTGCCAGGACTTTGTTTAGGATTTTTGCATCCAAGTTCATCAGGGATATGGGTCTGTAGTTTTCTTTTTTTGTTACATCCTTGCCTGGTTTGGGAATTAGGGTGATGGTAGCTTCATAGAAGGAGTTTGGGAGCCTACCCTCTTTCTCTATGTCCCTGACAAGCTTCAAAAAGAGAGGTTTCAATTCTATGATGAAGGTTTGGTAGAATTCAGCTGAGAAACCATCTGGACCTGGGCTTTTCTGTTTGGGGAGGTTCTTGATTACCGATTCAATCTCTGTGATTGTTATTGGATTGTTTAGGATCTTTATCTGCTCTGGTTTGAGCTTTGGAAGTTGGTAGGTGTCCAGGAATTTATCCATTTCTTCCAGGTTCTCTAATTTTGTGGAGTAGAGGTTTTGGAAGTATGACCTGATGATTCTTCCAATCTCTTCAGGATCTGTTGTGATCTTACCCTTGTAATTTTTTATTTTGTTAATTTGGGCCTTCTCAGTTTTTTGTTTGATTAAGTTGGCCAGGGTTTATTGACTTTTTCAAAGAACCAACTCTTTGATTTGTCTATTTTTTCAATTGTTTTCTTTGTTTCCAAGTCATTAATCTCAGCTCTGATCTTAATTATTTCCTTGCATCTCGAGCTTCTAGGGTTGGATTTTTCCATCTGCTCTAATGACCTTAGGTGTGAGGATAGTTGGTTGATTTGAGACTTCTCTGTCTTTGTTATGAAGGCATTTAGTGCAATGAATTTCCCCCTTAGAACTGCCTTAATTGTGCCCCACAAGTTCTGAAAGATTGTGTCCTCATTATCATTTGTTTCTAGTAAGTTCTGGATTTCCTGTCTGATTTCTTGTTTGACCCATTCATTGTTCAGGAGCGAGTTGTTCAGTCGCCAGTATCTGTTGAAATTTTTGGATCCTGTACTGTTGTTAATTTCTAGCTTTAATGTGTTGTGGTCTGATATGATGCAGGGGATTACATTGGTCTTTCTAAATCTGCTGAGGGGTGATTTATGGCCCAGTATATGGTCAATTTTGGAAAAAGTTCCATGCGCTGCTGAGAAGAATGTGTAATCTGTATTCTTTGGGTGGAATATTCTGTAGATGTCTGTTATCCCTAGTTTGTCTATGGTACCATTTAGCAACTTGATTTCCCTGCTTGTCTGTTGTTTGTACTATCTGTCTAGGGATGACAGTGGAGTGTTAAAGTCTCCTACTATGATGGTGTTGGCATCTATATCTGCTTTGCTTTTGAGTAATTCATGCCTAAGGAACTGAGGGGCCTTTGCATTTGGTGCATACATATTTTGTATAGTGATGTCTTCTTGTTGTATTGTTCCCTTGACAAATAGAAAGTGGCCATCATCGTCCTTTTTTATTGCTGTTGGTTTAAAGTCTATTTTGTCAGATATTAGAGTAGCCACACCTGCTTTTTTATTCTTCCCACATGCCTGGAAAATTGTTTTCCACACTTTTACTCTCAGTAGGTTGCTGTCTTTAGGGATAAGGTGAGTTTCTTGAAGGCAACAGATGGAAGGGTCCATTTTCCTGATCCAACCTGTGTCTTTTTATAGGAGAGTTGAGTCCATTTACATTCAAAGTTATAACTGTGAGGTTTGCCATGTTGTAGAGAATATGGAGGTTGGTTCCTGAGCTGTTGCTGCTATCTCTTTTGTGTTACCTTGCTTGTTCTCTGTTCCTTTTCTGGGGTTGGTTGTTTGTTTCGTCTGCCTGGGATATCTCATGAAGTATCTTTTGAAGGTTTGGCTTTGTGCTCAAGTAATTGTAAAGCTGATTAGTCTCGTGGAATACTTTAATTCCTCCATCAATTATGATGGATAACTTTTCTGGGTAGAGTAGTCTAGGTTGGAATCTGTTCTTCTTTAGGCCTAGAATCACTTTGTTCCAAGCTCTCCTGGCTTTTAAAGTTTCTATGAGAAGTCTGACGTGATTCTGATGGGTTTTCCTTTATACGTGAGCTTCCTTTTTCTCATTGCTCTAAGGACTCTCTCTTTATCCTCAATGTTTGGCATTGTAACTAAGATATGTCTTGGGGTGTTCCTCCTTTGGTCTAATTTGTTTGGGGTCCTCTGTATCTCTTTTGGTTGTACAGGACTATCTCTTGCCAAGTTTTCTTGAATAATTCTGTCGAAAATATTTTCTATGCCCCTTGTTTGGTTTTCTTCTCCTTCCAGGATCCCCATGATCCTGAGATTAGGTCTTTTTATGGTATCCCACATTTCCCTTGAGTCTTGTTCACTTGCTCTTTTGAATTTTGTCAAGGTTCTGATTTCTCTCGAATTCTCCTCTGTTCTGTCTTCCATGTCTGAGGTTCTGTTTTCCCAGTGATTAATCCTATTGGTAAGAGATTCTAGGGATGTTCTTATTATTTCAATGTGGTTTTTGTTTTCTGCAACTTCTTTTTGGGTTGCTTCTATCATCCTGTTGAGATGTGATTTCATTTCCAGGTTTGATTTCATTATTTCTTCCTGACAATCATTCTTTTTAAAAATATTTTTTTTATTTATTCATTTTCAAGGAGAGAGAGAGAGAGAGAGAGAGAGAGAGAGAGAGAGAGAGAGAGAGAGAGAGAGAGAAAGCATGCACCAGGGCCACCACCTTATGGGTCTGGCTTATGTGGGTCCTGGGGAATTGAACCCAGGGCCTTAGGCACTGGAGGCAAGTGCCTTAACTGCTGAACCATCTCTCCAGCCCCCTGACAATCATTCTTATATTTGCAGATGTCTTCGGTTAATTTGGAAAGCTGATTTTTGATACCTTCAGTTTGCTGGCTTGCCTTTAGTTCTGATATGTCTCTTCTGACATCTATTTGGTTCTCCTCCATTATATTAAACCTGGTGGCAAAGCTAATAAGCTGACTTTGTACCATTTCAATATGTTGGTCCATCTTTTCTTGCATGACTAACATTAAGTTCTCCTTAGGATCTGTGCTAGTATGATCAGAGTTTAGTGTTGTGTCTTCCTGGGCCTGCCTCTGCTCTCTCCCTTTAGTTGTGTTGTTGATGTCATTTGGCATGGTTTTCTCAGCTGGTGTAATATTCTTGCATTGAGGTCTGCCCATTTTAATTCCACTTGAGGTGGTTGGTGGGATGCCTTTGAGATATCTGAGCCCTGGAAAGGTGCAGCTGTGGGAAAGCAGCCAGTCTGGGCAGAAAAGGTAGCCATCCCAGAGCAGGAAAGCAGCTGGTTCCAGGGATGGGAAAGCAGCCTGGTCTGAGGTGGGATAGCAGCCCGTCCCGGGCGGAAAAAGCAGCCGGTCCCAGATGGGAAAGCAGCTGGGACCCAGTGTGGGAAAGCAGCCCTGTCCAGGGCGAAGGAAGAGCTGGTTCCCCGGGCGTGAAAGCAGCTGGACCCGGGGCAGCAAAGCAGCCCGACCCAGGCGGAAAAGGCAGCCGGGTCCCTGGGCGGGAAAGCAGCTGGGTCTGGGGGTGGGGGGAGGCAGCCGGCTCAGGCCCCAGATGGGCAGGAAGGTGGCCAGCTTGGCCCAGACGGGGGAAGGTGGGCGGCTCGGCCCGGGGTGGCAGGTAGGCGGGCAGCTCAGAGCCGGCTGGGCTGTTGTACTCACTGCCTCCAACATGCCCTTATTTTCGATGCAGGTTCTAATCAGTAGAATCTGTTGCTGAAGTGTCTGAAGTCAAGGTCCTGGCTATTGCTTGCCTCCACGACCTGGATCCTAGCTGAAAACCCTAACCTCTGTTCCCCGGGAGGGCTGAGATACTAGAGTTTTCTGCCTCCAGCAAGTGCCTTCAACCACAGAGCCATCTCCACAGCCTTAGTTTTCTGTCTCTAGACCCTTAGAGGACGACTGAAGCTTAGGGACAACCGATGGTTCCTGGCCAGGCCTACTCCTCACGGGAGTTCTCTCCACCAATATGTAGATCAAGATCTGCAGCCCAGACATGCCAGGCTCTGGCTAAAATACCATCTTTGTGTTTCAGAGACTAGCCTCATGTGGCTATAAGGTCTCCCACCAAGGCCCAAGTCTCACAGAAGGTCCAGTTCTGGGGGCTAATTTAACAGTGGTTACTTAAAGCCTCTCCAGCCATTGTAGATAGTGCATTTAAACTGAATTTTCCATCTCAAGTAAGAGCTGGGAATGATTCTGGGAGTTGCAGAGGCTACATGTGTATTCCATGATTTGACTTGACTGAATCACTAATCTCTCTAATGAAGCCCTACAGAGACCAGAGGAGGAACCCCTCCAACAGACCTCTGACTTGAATCAGGCTTTTGGTGCCTTTCAATAGGCTCTAACATCAGCCCAGTACTGGCTCTTCCAAATTTTACCAAGCCTTTTTCTGAGCACTCATAAACTGGAGTCATGTTGGGAGTTTTAACCTAAAGCTTGGGGGCCTCTTGTTTACTTATTCAAATCTATCGAAATCTCTTGATCTGGTGGCTAGGATAGCATCCTTATTGCCTAGCCTTGGCTGTAGCCTTCCTGGATCAGAAAGCTTTCAGGTTAACTTTGGGACAGCCCATGACAGCCTACACTTCCGGGGATCTCTGATACCTTAAATTCCAATGTTTCAGACTCAATACAGACCCTCCCTCCTACAATCCCCTGAGTTAAGCATTAGACCCTGCCAGACTCCAAACCCTAGCCCTTTGTTAATGGAGCCCAACAATGAAGTTCCTATACAGCATTTCTGCATAGATACAAGGTCAGACCTCCAGGACACCTATCCCCAAGCCTCAGCACCCATCCAAGGGTCTAGAGTCAGAAACCTCAAGTCTCTCAGCTTTCCATGCAGTAGCAAGCATACACTGAACATGTATCCTCTTTACTGGATCCCCAACCTTGGGTATTCTTCAGCATGCACCACTTGCTGATGGATTACCTCCGAGGGGTCATTAGGCATCCCCACCACTTCTGCAGCCTGTCCAGCCACAGGAATCGATGTAAGGTGAGGACTGGTAACTGGACTTCACTCGTGCCTCCATGTAATGGGCTCAAGTTCCTGATAGTCTCTGTGAATTCCTTTCGAGGTGGATAGAGGCTTACCTCACCAAAGCAGAAAAGGCCTCAAAAGTAACTGCCAGCCAGCTAGAGCACCTAGTCCCACACTTCGGCTTTCCTCTTCCCCAGTCTGGTCAGCATTATCTCCCAAAACAAGACAGTTATTGCCTGGGGCAGACTGGGACCAGG
>PVHP010048740.1:0-12402 GCA_004024765.1 Zapus hudsonius
GGATGCCTTGAAGAGACGGGAGGCATAGTGGCCGAGGCTTTCTTCATGATGGCCGTGAATGATTACATGCAGAGGTAGACTAACGTGGTTCCTAGAATGAAGCCCACAGGCAGCACTCAGACTCTGTAGGATAAGAAGATGGGACTGAGAAGCCCTTCTGTATGGAAGAAGCAGTCAGCGGTGCCCAGCTCTGACATCACTGGTCTAGGGCCAAAGTAGAGACATTTACAAAGGCAAGTTGCTTTCAGCGTGTATGAAGGGAACCATGGAGATCCTGTTGGTGGTTTCAAAGGAGTTTACACAGCAGTCCGGATATTATTATTGGGTTCCCCAAGTTTCTCCTGACATAAACTAAAGCACTGTGGACAAGCCTGGATTCTGCTTCTCTTCAACTACTTCTTGTCTTCACTTTGGGTGGAAACTTCCAGGCATTCCTCTTCCCCTCCCACAAGTCCTTGGCTGTTTGCTGTGTGTGCTCATCCTTCGAGTTACACTGCCCCCTAGAGCCACTCGTTATAAACGCAGCTCTCCAGTTCCAGAGCCACCAGGCACACAGAACATAAGATCACTTAGGTGGGAACTATGACAAGAAGAGAGGCTTCACGAAGCAATATCTGATACTGTCAGTATTTTTACACCTTGATACAAGTGTGTTCAGCCTCACCTTCACAAATAAATATGATATAGTCTGGAGCTAAGGTGGATCTCCATGGTAGTAACACATACCTGTACTCAAAATGCCCTAGATTATGTCCCCAGCCCTCCACCCATATTAAAAGACACAACGTGGGCTGGAGAGATTGCTCAGTGGTTAAGGCACTTGCCTCCAGAGCCTAAGGACCCTGGTTCAGTTCCCCAGTACCCGCATAAAGCCAGATGCACAAAGTGGTACATGCATTTGGAGTTTGTTTGCAGTGGTCCAGGTGTGCCCATGCTCACTCTATCTCTCTCTATATATCTCTGAGGATCCTTGGAGTTCTCTGGCTGGCCAGGCTGGCCTAGCTGGCCTAATTGGCAAGCTGCTTTCAGTGAGTCCAGTAAGAGATCTTGACAGCATTCCTGAGGAACAATACCCAGTGTTGTCCTCTGGCCTCCATGAACACACTCAGGCGCACACACATATTTACAAAATCACCCCTTGCACTCCATGATGGCACAAGCTGTAATCTCCAAGGGCTGGGGTTTCTGAGCAGGAGTTCAAGGTCAGTCTCAAGGTCAGTCTTTGCTCCATCGAAAGTTAGATGACTCCTGGACTACATGAGACCATGTTTCAAAACAACAAAAATGAAGTGATTGCCTTGAAAAATTGGCACTTTATCTCGGCCAGATTTCTGGTGTTAGCATACTTTTTGAAAATACATTTTAGAGAACAGATGTACTTTTAATTGATTTCAGATAAAAACTATGAGAGAGGCTGGTCATGGTGGTCAACTCCTTCTATCCCAGCACTCGGGAGGCAGAGGTAGGAGTATTGCTGTGAGTCTGAGGCCAGCCTGTAACTACAGATTGAGTTCCAGGTCATCCAGGACTAGAGTGAGACCTCACCTCAAAAAAAAAGGGGGGGTCTGAGGAGATGGCTCATTGGTCAAGGCACTTGCCTGCAAAGCCTAACAACCTGGATTCAATTTCCCAGTACCCATCTAAAGCCAGATGCTCAAAGTGGTTCATGCATCTGGAGTTTGTTTGCAAGAGCTAGAGGCCCTGATATGCCTCTCTTCTCTCTATCTCTCTCTGCTTGCAAAAAAATAATAATTTATTTTTTAAAAAGCCAGGTGTTGTGGCACATGCCTTTAGTCCCAGCACTTGGAAGGCAAAGGTAGGAGTATTGTAATGAGTTTGAGGCCACCCTGTGACTACATAGCAAATTCCAGGTCAATCTGAACTAGAGCAAGACACTATCTTGGGAAAAAAATCACAAAACCCTATAAGAGGACCATAATCAATTTTGCCCCTCATTTGTTGGAGCTGCATTTTGTTTTGCTTTTGTTTCAAACAAGGTCTCATTGTGCAGTCCAGGCTGGCCTGGAACTCAGAACCCTGCTGCCTCAGCCTCCAGAGTACTGCTATTACAGGTATACACACCACGCCTGACTCACTGTTAACCAATTTTTGAAAGAGATCCATATATATATATATTTGGTTTTTTGAGGTAGGGTCTCTCTAGCCCAGGCTAATCTGGAATTCACCATGTAGTCTCAGGGTGGCCTTGAACTCATGGCAATCCTACCTCTGCCTCCCGAGCACTGGGATTAAAGGCATGCACCACCACACCCAGCTTATATTTCTATATTTTAAGAAAAAAATGACATTTGATGTCAAGATGCTGTCTTTCATGAATCATGTTAGTATTCTACATTTAAGAAAAAAAAGAGCTGAGGATATAGCTAAGTGGTAGAGTGCTTGCTAGGGAACTCCAGGTTCAACCCCCTCCTCACCCACCCCCATGAGTACCAACACAGAGGAAAAGGAAGAGAGGGAGGAGAAAAGGCTCATGAAGTTCAGATGAAGAAGAGTGTACGAGAGGCAGTGAGCCAGCTGAGCATGGACCACACACCTGAAATCCCAGCACTGGGGAGGCTGAGACAGGCGGATGGACCGTGCAAGGGCTACAGAACTGGAATCCTTTCTCAGAGAAGGAGACAGGGAAATGTGGGCACATGAGAGGGAGGGAGAGGGAGAGAGAATGAGACGTGAATACGAACAACCCAGTGTCTTGAGTTCTGCATACAGGTTGAATGATGACGGAGAACTCAGTCATGCTCTCTGACACTCCTCTGACTTACAGTGAAATATCTTGTCTTCTCTCACCCCAGGTTGTAGCAGATACCAACATAAGTGCCATAGCAACCCAGCTTGAAAACATGTCTACAGGCTCACCCACTGCTGACCACCATCCAGAAGACCCAGAGTGAGTATTCTAGATCCTATGTGCCTAGGCTCCTGGGAAGTTCAATTCTCAAGTGTGCCCTCCATAGGCAAGAAGAACACAAACAGAATGGGCTGCAGGTCTAGAGAAAGTCTAAGAAGACACCAGGGCTTCCCTGTTCCGTGCAAGGCTCTGTTCCACATTTCGAGGTCTTAGAGACCATGGCTGCAGGGCTGCTCTCACACTGCTGGGACGAGAACATGTGCCCTCTTCACCAGGAAGCTGCAGCTGTCCAGCCCAGGTGCACCTGCTTTAGGGCACAGGGAGCCATGCTTCTTCATCTTACTGTCCCATTGGCTGGCTGTTTGCTGATGTCAAAGTTGCTCGTCCCCAAGCACAAGGAGAATGCGTAAAGAAAACGGTGACTTGACTGTAATCTGAGAGATCTGAGGAGGTTTCCAGGAGATTCAGAAACCCGGTTGTTAAAACTTGTTGAAAACAAGTTCCCCAGGGGATTTGGCTACAGACAGACAGACAGACAGACAGAGCATCCATGGGAAATGCTCACGGCACCCACCATCAGTGGCCAATCGCTGATAGGTGCTCAATAAAGGTCTCTTGGTTGATGGATCACTTGAAGGCTCTCATACAGCAGCTCCCATTTAAAAAAAAATATTCATTTTCAAGCAGAGATACAGAGAGAGAGAGAGCACCAGGGCCACCACCTTGTGGGTCTGGCTTATGTGGGTCCTGGGGAATTGAACCCTGGGCCTTAAGCCCTGGAGACAAGTGCCTTAACCACTAAACCATCTCTCCAGACCATGGCTCCCATTTTTGAAGGCGTAATTTACCAGCTGAAATGATGCTTGTTAATGTTCTCCTTGAGGAAAGACTTGCTTACATTCATCCTATTTTATTTCCTATAATGTGATTCGTACATTAAAATATGATAAAAACACAGACAGCACATTCAAGGTACAGATCGGAGCCAGAGTGTAGCTCAGTTGGTAGAGTGCTTGCCTGGCATACATGAGGTCCTGGGTTTAATCCCCAGCACTGTACACCTATAATCTCAGCACTCAGGAAGCTGAGCCAGGACGATTGCAAGTTCAAGGCCATCCTGGGCCTTGAAACCCTGTCTAAAAATTAAAGGACTGAGAAGATGTGCTTTCTTGCAAAGTCTGCCAACCTGCGCTCAAGTCTCCAGAACCCACATAAAGCCAGATATAAAGTGGCACATGCATCTGTGAGCCCAACACACCTATGACAGTGGGAGGCGGAGCCAGGAGATGATCTCACAAGGCCAGCTAGTCTGATGTCCCTTTGCAGGGACAAGAGACCTTGCTTCAAAGAAGGTGGAACAAAGACACCTCAGAATTGCCCTCTAACCTCCACACATGTGCCGTGGCATACATGCATGCCCAGACACACACACATAAATGAAGAAAAGTTAAAAATCAGGGCCTTTCTAGAAGAATAGTGCATCTGTAGCATCCTTCACTGAGACTGGGGACATCTTCATCCTTTGTTGGATGTCCACAGTCTCTGGCAGCTCAGGGGCCACTGGCACAAACTCATTCAAAAATCACACAGAATCCCACTGTTGCTAACATCTGGGCATCTTTACAAACCAGTTTTCTATTTGAATGTAAAGAAACAACATGATTGGAAATGTTAGGACCATGGGGGATAGAGACAGTTGAGAGCAGAGCTTCTCTCTTCTCTTTCCCCTGAAAACATGTTTCTGATTGTAAATGAGACCGGTTATGACGGTCGCTAAATGATATAGTAGCCCCAGGGGCTATCTCAAACACAGTAGCCAATATCCTTGGCAATGGGGGCTGGGGAAAAGAAGAACAATGAATTAAACTTGAGTTTAGCTGGTGGCCTTTCTGAGTATACTTACATTCTGTGAAGCAGTGACAGGTATGGTCTTACTCTTGACATCATTACTCCTCAGTTGTAGGGATAATTTATCATTATTTTAACAGATGTTTATTGAGCACCTCTCTAACAATACTATACATGTGATGGGTCCTGAGAATTCAAACAGAAATATAAAGTAAAGAGACTAGTCTAGTCCACAAGGAACCTCCAGAGATACGGAGAAGATCCATCAGAATCCTTCCAGGGTTCTTAAAGAGTTGGTAAGGAGAGCTAAGCTTGGAGACAGTAGGGCCTCTATACCCACGGAGATGGTGTGTAGCTCTGTTGTTAGAATTACTTGGAGAAGCAACTGCCTGACCTGAGTTTTGGAAGATTTGGGACAAGCTGGGTAGCATTCAAGCCTGTCTGCATGGTGAGGAGTGTCAGCTGGTACTCCAGGTGCCTGCTATAAACAGATCTCATCTGCAATGACTGCTGTTAGTGCCATCCAGCTGGAAACCAGTCTCACGACAAGCTTGGCGGAGTTGAGAAGAGGAACCTCATACTCAAAGGTCATTTATACCACCTTTCACAAGATTCTCTAAATACAAAAGTGGCTGAGCTTGTGTCATGTTGTCACTAAACAAGGGACGCTTCAGTATCAGGCATGAGCCTCCCTGAACCAGGGTGGTGCCTCACACTCAACTCCCAGCACTTGAGGCAAAGGCAAGAGGATCTCTGCAAGGTTAAGAACAGCCTGGTCTACACAGTGAATTCCAGGCCAGCTAGGGTTATATGGCAAGACCCTGTCTCAAAAAAAGAAAGAAGGAAAAAGAAGAGAATCCCATGGCAACTAGACTATAGGATCTAGGATCCCAGAGTTCTTTTAGGTTTTTATCCTCTGGACAATACTATTTAGAAATAAGGGTATAGCTGAGTGGGTAGAGTACTTGCTGAGCATTCATGAAGCCCCAGGTTCAGTTTCCAGCAAGACATACACTGGGCATGGTGGTAATGGTGCACACCTATAATCCAGGCAGGAGGATCCAAAGTTCAAGGTCATCCTCAGCTACATAGTGGTTTTGAGGCCACCTGGGCTTCATGAGACCCTGTCTCAAAAAATATATATATATTATCTGGAAATAAGAAACTTGTCAGCTAAGTTTAAGATTAGATGACTTGCCGGGCGTGGTGGCACACGCCTTTAATCCCTGCACTCGGGAGGCAGAGGTAGGAGGATCGCCATGAGTTCAAGGCCACCCTGAGACTACAGAGTGAATTCCAGGTCAGCCTGGGCTAGAGCGAGACCCTACCTCGAAAAACCAAAAAAAAAAAAAAAAGATTAGATGACTTGAGCCCACATAGATAATTTAATTTTTACTTATGTTGTTTCTGAGAGAGAAGACTTCCATACTGAACGAAACTTTCAAAATCTGTTATGCTTTGGAAACATTTTCTTTATCCATCTTGCGTCTCACTTTTCTCCTGGATCTCGGTTCTTACACAGTCATGATCCTGAACTTGTGACCCGCTCAGTGGTAGTGCTGGAACACTCAGAGAGCTGGGATTTAAGGAGTTTTGGTGGTCAGGTAGAGGAGAAACATGGCTAAGTAATTACCATAGGACTTACGTGGTAAGTGCTGTGCTGGAAGTTTGGACCTAGTGCAGAGGAAACACAGAAAAGGACTAGGTTGTCGTCCCAAGATATCAGATGAGCCCCCACTAGAGGTGAACAAGAGGAGGGAGTTCCCACCCTATGCTAGAATGCTAGAGAGGAGGCCAGTGATTAAAGTGCCTGCCTAGCATTCACAAAGCCCTGTAGGGAACCCCACGCCATTGATCCCCAGCACCATGTGGGAAAGTAGCGGCAGGAGAATCAGAAGTTCAAGGTCATCCTTAGCTACATAGCAAGTTTGAGGCCAGAATATGCTACATGACACTCGGTCTCATAAAATAAAAAAACAATAATAATAATAATAATAAACAGGGATCTAGGTATAGAACCAAGCATGGTGGTTGTTGTGGCCAGATTTCTAGTTGCTGCGCAGAAAGAACCCAAACAAAAGTGGCTTGTAAAAAAAAAAAAAAAGTGGCTTGTAGAGGAATGGGTTTATTTGGCTTACAGACTCGAGGGGAGACTCCATCCTGGCAGGGAAAATGATGGCATGAGCAGAGGGGTGGACATCACCTCTGCCACAGCACTGCAAACAGCGGCAGGAAGGTGTGCCAAACCCTGGCAAGGGGAAGCTGGCTTATAACCCCCATAAGCCCGCCCCAACAACACAACTCTAGCGAGGTTGTAATTCCCTTACTGCCATCAGCTGAGGATCGGTCATTGAGAACACATTCATTTGTTTGTGGGGGATACCTGGATCAAACCATGACAGTGGTCTATGACTATATTCCCAGTACTTGGGAGGCAGACACAGGAAGATCAAGAGTTGAAGGTCAGTCTTGACTACATGAGACCCTGTCTAACATAAGGACTGGGGACAGGAACATAGTGGAGGTTGCTTTAACAGTTTCAGCATCGTGACTATTGTAATTAGATAGCTTTTGGCTCAATGCAAGAGCAAACCACACCAGGCATGTCCAACCATGTGACAAGCAATACAACATTGTCATATATAAAGTTCCACCTTAAAAACTGCACAATCAAGTTATTAAAAAAAAAACTAGCAAAAAAACCAAAATCTCATGTTTTAAGTAATCCATGATTTTGTGTTGGGCTGCATTCATAGTAAGCCTCATTCGAATGCAGCCACTGAGCCTGCACACTGTAGGGTGGTCATTCTTGGTGCCCAGCAAGAATACTGGTGATGAAAGGCCTGGCGTGGTGGCGCACACCTTTAATCCCAGCCCTTGGGAGGCCATGGTAGGAGGATCACTGTTCCACACCACCCTGAGACTATATAGTGAATTCCAGGTCAGCCTGGGCTACAGTGAGACCTTACCTCAAAAAACAAAAACAACAACAAGAACACTGGTGATGAGTTGACTGATGCAGCATAGTGTCTGGCGTGCTAACTAAGCATCTGCTTGGTAAACACGTTCACAGCCTCGCAGTATGAAAGTCTCTCTCAAACCTGTGCTCTTCCATGAAAATGAAATTCCCTGTCGATATCTACCCTTGAATTAAACAGCAGGCATTGTGCTTTCGGAATACCTCCACCTAAGATTATAACTTTGGAGAAAGGCTCGACAGGATTGGGATTTAGTATTGTAGGGGGTTATGGAAGTCCCCAAGGAGACCTGCCAATTTATGCCAAGACTATATTTGCAAAGGTATATTTTTTCCTTTTTAGTGTATTTTTTTTTGAAAATCAAAAGTAGGCTAAGTTTTTTTAAAAAGTGCTTTGTGTTGCTTTTCTTTGGGTTACACTTGGATGGATGGATGTCCACTTACCTCAATAAGGTCTTGCACAGGTCCCCACACCAGTGGTTGCACTTCGATGTATGTATTTCTGCTTATATCATTTAGGTCTTATAGGGAACCCCACATCATTAAAAAAAAAGAGTTATTTTCCAATAGTAGAGCCCTAAAAGAATATAAAAATCATAAAATAAGCAGGGTATGGTGGTTCACACCTTTAGTCCCAGCACTCAGGATGCAAAGGTAGGAGGATTGCTGTGAGTTCAAGTCCACCCTGAGACTACATAGTGACTTCCAGGTCAGTCAGGGCTAAAGCCTTGAAAAACCAAAAAAAATAATAATAATAATAATCATAAAATAAAAGACAAAAATGATTTAAAAAAAACCAATACCAGAGCCCTAAGAAGTGCCGTTTTCCTGGACTCTAACACAGAAGCCGACATTCACAGTAGATAGAGCAGAGCCACACACAGGAAACGGATCTTACAAGTATTACTCAGGGCTATAGAGATTTGGCTTTGTCCTTTAAGCAAGTGCTTTTAACCACTGAGCCATCTTCCCAGCCCCACCTTTGTCCTTGAAAAAGGGATATCAAACAGCAGAGGGCTTGAGGCAGGAGCTCTGTCCACGCTGCAGGACAGTCGGCAGCCATCACCTAAACCCACAGGACATAATGGCTTGAGGTGGTTCATCTTTCCCACTACTTGATATGTTAGAGCAACGCCGGATAATAGTTTACCAGGAGTTAAACACAACTTCCAAGCCAGGTGTGCCCACCTGTAATCTGCACTCGGGATCACCATGAGTTCAAGGCCAGCTTGGGCTAGACTGTGAGACCGTGTCTCGTTGACTCAGTTCAGAGTCACGGTGTCCACTCCTATGCTGCATCTGTGTGGCTATAGAGTTAATGTCTTTAACTGTAGCATGAGGTTTTAAATTAGAAGTTAATTATTATACACTTTGAAGATCTTTGAAAACTACCTTAAATTGCTATTATAGCTTTTTTGGTTTGTTCTGAGACAGTATCTCACGCAGCCCAGCTTGGCCTTGAAATTACAGCTTTTGTATTCAGTGTTTTCAAATCACAGTCATTTGTTTAGTAATTGATCCAGTGGACTTCTGTGGCATTATTTCTCTAAAGAGTAAGTCTTCAGAGGAAGAATTAAGATGGGCCCTGTCATACAGGTGTGGTGGTGCACACCTTTAATCCCAGCACTTGGGAGGCTGAGGGAGGAGGAGGATCACTATGAGTCTGAGGCCAGCCTGAACTGCAGAGTGAGTTCCAGGTCAGCTTGGGCTACAGTGAGACCCTACCTTTCGTAGACAGTTCCACGTTGCTGGGGTGAACTTCCAACTAGGCACAGTTTAGAAAAAAAATGGGTTTATTTCAAACTTACAGGTCCAGGAGCAGTTTCATCAAAGGTGGAAGAAGCTAGCTCCCTTTCATAGACCCAAGGGGAGAGAGAAACTGCACCAAACAAAGCATCAGCACACACACAAACCTGCCAGAGCACAGACTCGCTCTCTCACTTCCCTCTCACCTTGTTCTCTCTCCTTTGGGTGGAGATTAGATCCGCTCCAGTGACACTTCCACCAGCCAGGCAGCTGGAGACCCAAGTTATAAGTTTATAAAGCAGCTGAGCCTATGGGGGACATACATTCACATTCAAACTACCATATTAAAACTCAAAAGATAGTTCCTATCTCCTTCTAGGAAGTTCTACTACACATTAACACAGGCTCGCTGTTAGGTGTGTAGATCTTACCTGTTAACAGGGTCACCTGAGATTTGACATGGAACCCTTTAATCAGTGGGCGTTTAGTTTTGGATAGCACTGAGAAGATATGCCCATCGGTTTCATCTCGGTGGAATGTCAACTAAGGAAGACACACGCCTGATGGACGGTGGCTACGCAGAAGGGGTGGGAAGGCAGAGAAACATTGTAGGTAAAGTAGTGCCCATCCTGATAACCCCCAAGGTAGATACCCTACACCCTGACCTCTTTCTCCTAGGGCATGCGTAACACCACAGGTAGTCGTGACTGTTCTGGGGGCATAGTTACACTCGGCTCGTGAAAGAGTCGGGTCTGCAGAGGAAAGGCTCAGAGGAGCGTCAGGTCAGGACAATCATGACCGTGTCAGCAGAGAGCAGCCTGTCCACATTCCCAGAGACAGGAGAGTGACTTGGCCTTGCGTGGTGGCACATGCTTGTCATCTCAGCACTTGAGAGGCTGAGGCAGGAGGATTGCTGGAGGTTAAGGGCCAGTCTAGGCTACACATATTGTGATCAAGGCCAACCTGAACTACAGTATAAGATGCTGTCTCAAAAAAAGGGGAGGCTGAAGAGATGGCTTAGTGGTTAAGGTGTTTGCCTGCAACACAGACCGGAGTTCGATTCCCCAGTGCCCATATAAAGCCAGATGCACAAGAGTGTCTGGAGTTCATTTGTAGTGGCTGGAGGCCCTGGCATGCCCATTCTCTGTGTCTGCCTCTCTCTCTCTCTCCCTCTCTCTCTCTCTCTCTCTCTCTCTCTCTCTCATAAGTAAAATATTTTTAAGTTTATTTATTTATTTTCAAGGAGAGAGAGAGAGAGAGAGAGAGAGAGAGAGAGAGAGAGAACACCAGGGCCACCACCTTGTGGGTCTGGCTTATGTGGGTCCTGGGGAATTGAACCCAGGGCCTTAGGCACTGGAGGCAAGTGCCTTAACCGCTGAGCCATCTCTCCAGCCCTAAATAAAATATTTTTAAAAGTTCTTCATTTACTTTTTTTTTGTTTTGGTTTTTCGAGGTAGGGTCTCATTCTAGTCCAGGCTGACCTGGAATTCACTATGTAGTCTCAGGGTGGCCTTGAACTCATGGCGATCCTCCTACCTCTGCCTCTGGGATTAAAGGCGTGCGCCACCACGCCCAGCTAAAAGTTCTTTTTAAAAAAAAAAAAAAAAAACCTGCATTAAAATAACCTACCACCAAATCAGAGTGGATGTGAGTAGTGAGAATGCAGAATGGACTGAAGGTCATTTGAAGCACCTCTGAACAGCAGCATTGTGAGAGATGAGAACTACTGAACACCCTTGCTGTTCTGTTGCTGGTGGGTGTGTTTTTTTTTTAATTAGCTTTGTGTTTTGTTTGGAGTCGTTTTGTAGACAGGGCCTCATGTACCCAGGCTGGCCTTGAACTCAGTGGGTAAGGATGACCTTGAACTAATCCACTTGGTTCCAATCCCCTAGTGTTCAGATGACAGGCGTGCTCTACAATGCTTAACTTTCACTGGTTTTTTGGTGTTTGTTTGTTTTTTCTTTGTGAAACACATTGTATCAGTTACCTTTTCATTAGCCAGAAACAATTTAGGGGAGGAAACAAAGAGGGTTTGGGGGGGGGGGCTGTGGTTCCAAAGGGTAGAGTCCACCATGGCAGGGAAAGAATGTCAGGAGCAGGAAGCCACCATCGTGTCCCATCCGCAGGGCAGAAGTAGATTGAGCACAGAGAGCTGCAGCTCAGCTACCATGTTCCCCACCCCCTTTGTTTTGCAGCAGGGTCTCACTCTAGATCAAGCTGGCCACAAACTCCAGTGATCCTCCTACCTCAGTTTCCCACATGTTGGAATTATAAGCATGACCCGTTAACACTCAGCTCTGGCCTTTTTATTCAGTCCAGAACCCCAACCCATGGGATGGTACTGCCCAGAGTTAAGAGGGGTTTTCCCACAGTAATCAACATAATCAAGATAATCTCTCTGGACATGCAGAGGCTAACCTAATCTAAATAAACCCTCCCAGGTGGTCCTAGATCCTGTCAAACTGACAATCAATACAAACCATCACACACCTAAAGATAACAGCTTCTGAAAAAAAAGGGGGCAAGGGGCTGAAGAATTGGCTCAGCAGTTAAGGTGCTTGCTTGCAAAACCTGAAGGCCTGGGGGCTGGAGAGATGGCTCAGCGGTTAAGGCACTTGCCTCCACTGCCTAAGGCCCCTGGTTCAATTCCCCAGGACCCACATAAGCCAGACCCACAAGGTGGTGGCCCTGGTGCGCTTGCGCGCTCTCTCTCTCTCTCTCTCTCTCTCTCTCTCTCTCTCTCTCTTTCTCTCTCTCTCTCCTTGAAAAATGAATAAATAAAATATTTTAAAAATAATAAAAGAAATCTTTTAAAAAACCTGGGCTGGAGAGATTGCTCAGCGGTTAGGGCACTTGCCTCTGGTGCCTAAGGCCCCAGGTTCAATTCCCCAGGACCCACATGGACCAGACCCACAAGGTGGTGGCCCTTGGTGCTCTCTCTCTCTCTCTCTCTCTCTCTCTC
>PVHP010048741.1:0-12421 GCA_004024765.1 Zapus hudsonius
TGTTGATTCAATGACTGTGGTTATAGGTCCCTTGTTCATCATTCATTGTCTGCTGAGTTCCTTATGGATCCTCCCTGATATGACTGTGGTGGCTCCTCTCTTGTCAGGATCTCATCCATCGGCCTAAGGTTGGTTGGTAAGGTTAGATGGGCCACACCTCTCTCGTTGTATCCTGCAAAACACAAACACATTAGGCTTTTCTATCCTGTGTCTTTTTATCGGAGAGTTAAGTCCATTTACATTCAAAGTTATAACTGTGAGGTTTGCCATATTGTAGAGAATATGGAGTTTGGTATCTAAGCTGTTACTACTATCTCTTTTGTTTTACCTTGTTTGTTCTCTGTTCCTTTCCTGGGGTCGGTTATTTGTTTTGTCTGCAGGGGATATCTCATGAAGTATCTTTGGAAGGTTTGGCTTTGTGCTCAAGTAATTGTAAAGCTGATTAGTCTCGTGGAATACTTTAATTTCTCCATCATTTATGATGGATAACTTTGCTGGGGACAGTAGTCTAGGTTGGAATCCTTTCTTCTTTAGGCCTTGAATCACTTTGTTCCAAGCTCTCCTGGCTTTTAAAGTTTCTAAGGAGAAGTCTGACGTGATTCTGATGGGTTTTCCTTTGTACGTGAGTTTCCTTTCTCTCGTTGCTCTAAGGACTCTCTTTATCCTCAATGTTTGGCATTGTAACTAAGATATGTCTTGGGGTGTTCCTCCTTTGATCAAATTTGTTTGGGGTCCTCCATATCTTTTTTAGTTGTACACGACTATGTCTTGCCAAATATGGAAAGTTTTCTTGAACAATTCTGTTGAAAATATTTTCTATGCCCCTTGTTTGGTTTTCTTCTCCTTCCGGGATCCCCATGATCCTGAGATTAGGTCTTTTTATGGTATCCCACATTTCCCTTGAGTCTTGTTCACTTGCTCTTTTGAGTTTTGTCAAGGTTCTGATTTCCCTTGAATTCTCCTCTGTTCTGTCTTCCATGTCTGAGGTTCTGTTTTCCCAGTGATTGATCCTGTTGGTAAGAGATTCTAGGGATGTTCTTATTATTTCAATGTGGTTTTTGTTTTCTTTCCGTCATGAGGATCCTGTCCTGTGAGGTGTCTGGAGCTCAACACGTGACCACATCTTGTGTCCACGACCTGGATCCCCACTGAAAACCCTGACCCTTGTTTCCCGAGGTATAGGGCATGTCTGCTAGTCCGCCATCTTGAAACTATCTCAGGTTGCATGATTCTTGATGAAGAAAACATCTTGAATCCCACACCATAAGATAATGTTAGTCCATGCATTCTCCAATTTCGCAGACACACAGGGCAAAGAACAATATGAAGTTTATATTTAGAAAAAATTGTCATACCCTGAAATGGAAAAAGTGTACTTTACCTGGTTACTCTTACAAGTTCAAAAAAATCTCCTGGATCCTCTGTGGGAAAAAAAATTCCTCAAAGGAGGAGGACAGAAGGCAGAATGGTCCAGGATCTCAATTTCAAGAAATTGTATGGTAGTTGAATTCCTGGGGTTTCTCTTTGATTATATATGTGTTACTCTGAGCAGAAGAGTGAAGGACTCAGAAAAGCCAATGGACATACACACACACACACACACACACACACACACATAAACACATGCAAAAATAATAGTCATAACAAAGGCTGACACTCTGGCTAAAGGCTAGTATAGAGGCAATCAGAATAGGAAGCTTTCAGATAACAAATGATCTACATCTGTCAAACAGATCAGAACAACCTTCTCCTGGTGCAGTTACCTTTTGTTACTTGAACTAATACCTGGCCAGAAGCAGCTTATAGGAGGAAAGGGTTTATGTCAGGCTTATAGAATTCATGGGAAGCTTCATCATGGCAGAAGCTGGCTCACTTCCATTGATCCATTGCAGAGAGATGCCACCAAACAGCCACCAAACTTAAACAGTCAGTGCTCCAACTTCCCTTTACAAATAGTAGGGTTGGATTAAAGATCCTCCCCCAGTGAGACTTCCTCTAACAGGGTGCTGGAGTCTGAAGTAGGAAGCTGAACCTTATTCAAAAATTTCTGAGACAGTGAGGGGCATATAATCCCATTCAAACCCCTCCAACTACTTTGAACACACAAACTTCTCTGGCTTTCACAGTTCTGTGATTAGTCATCAAAACTTGACCCTGTACTCCTCTGAGATGATATCACACAGAGGTGACCGGAACTCCAGCCTCCCCACGTCCTTTCCAGTAACAGCATTATCAGTGGAGAACGCAAACTCTCCACTCTCACACCCCAGTGACAATGAGTCGAAACCCTATTAGCCTAACCCCAGAACCAACAAGGCAGAGAGATACTTGACCTCTGTCATATGGTAGTAAAGCCGTCTTCTCCGTGCTTGGGGAGGGGTACTTGGAAAGGACCAATGATGCATTACTACCACTTAAAGATAGGCGGTATCACTGGAGTTCAAATAGGGAGCCATGTCTTCCACCTCTGCCAGCTTTAGTAAGAGCTCACTCCACTTGTCTGTCCATGGAGGCTGAGTGCAATGTAAAGGTGGTGTGTCGACTTCCCTTGCCAAAGAAGAGAAGCCAAATACAGCTCAAGATTTGAACTAGATCATAGTTTCAGAACCTTTTGACCATGAAAAAAATAAATCCTCAACTTTAATAAAAATGTAACCAACGGTTCGAAACACTGGGATGAGCAATGGTAGAATTCCCTGATAAAGTCTCAGAACTCAATGTAATAGAAGCTTTAAGAAAAAAAAAAGTATGATTTGTCTTCAGAAGAGAAAAAAGTGACAAGAAATCAACATTGTTGGCAGAGAAGTAGAAATAAAGAATGACTTTATGACATGACTGTAAAAAAAAAATAATTGGCAGAATGAGCCTAATATCGGAATGGTACTGAATTAGAGTTTAAAAATGTCTAAGTTAAACACCAAAGGAAAAGAGAAAGATGGGGAAAAACTCGAAAACTGTGTCAAGGAGCAAAGAGAAGAAAGATTTACAATTTCTGCCATCAGGGTCTCAAATGAATAAAATGAAAGTGAAGCTAGAAAAAGTATGTGAAGAAAAAAATGGCTGAAATTTCCCACTTTGAGGGAAATAAATAAAAATTATGAACTTGGAGATTGATTCAAAAGCTGAGTAATGACTTCCGGGGAAGATGGCTGACTAGCAGACAAGCCATAAACCTCGGGGAAATTAGGGCCAGGGTCTTCAGCTGGGACACAGCTCGTGGACATTAGCTGTGGCCACGAGCTGAATTCCAGGCACCTCCAAGCACAGGATCTGCACGACTGGAAGCCGGCAGCATGGAAAAGAGCTCGCAGGAGGCAGTGAGTCCTCAGGGCCGGCTGTGCCGGAGTGGCTTTTGGCCGCCTGAGCCTCTCTTTCGGTGGGCCGGCTTTCCTTGGGTTTTGAACCCCACCCTCCCACCCTCTGCCTATCCCACCCCTCCCGGACACTCGCCTGTCTTTCTTTTTCAACTTTTTGTTGGTTTTTTAAATTTTATTTCTGATATTAATATTTTTTCTCAATCAACCATCGGTACATAGCCCCTCCCCCAACCCCTCGGCCTCCAGTGCGTCTGCCCGCCTCTCCATCCCGGGGGCTCCTTTGTAGCTCCTCCTCCATCGCTTTTATTTCTTCTTCTGTCTCTCTTTCACCAGGACCGGGGGCTCCTTCATAGGCCCACCAACACTGCCCTCCAGCAGGTCTGCTGCGCCCCTCCCCCATCGCTTTTTTTTCCTCATTCTCTCTTTCACCAGGACCGGGAGCTCCTCCGTAGCCCCTCCTCCTGCCCTCTGTCTGCGCGCCCCTCTCCCATCGCTTTTGTTTTCTTCTCTCTCTTTCACCGGGATCAGAGGCTCCTTCGTAGCCCCTCCCCCACCCTCCAGCATGTCTGCCTCGCCCCTCTCCCATTGCTTTTTTTTTCTATTTTTCTCTGTCACCGAGACGGGGGCTCCTTCATAACCCCTCCCCTGCCCTCCAGTGCGTCTGCCATTCCCCTCCCCCATCGCATTTTTTTTCTTCTCTCTCACCAGGACGGGGGCTACTTTGTAGCCCCTCCTCCCACCCTCTGTCTGCCACGCCCCTCCCCCATCATTTTTTTTCTTCTGCTCTCTCTCGTTCACCAGGACCTGGGGCTCCTTCATAGCCCCTCCCCCCGCCCTCCAGCATGTCCTCCGCGCCCCTCCCCCATCCCTTTCTTTTTTTTTTCTTCTCTCTCTTTCACTGGGACAGAGGGCTCGTTCGTAGCCCCTCCTCCCGCTGTCTGCTGCGCCCCTCCCCCATCGCTTTTTTTTCTACTTCTCTTTCTCTTTCATAGGACCGGGGGCTCCTTCATAGCCCATCTTCCCGCCTTCCGACCTCCACCGCGTCTGCCACGCCACTCCCCCCTCGCAATTTTTTTATTTTTTTTTCTTTTCTTCACTTTCTCTTTAACCCATACGACTTACATAGCCCCTTCCCCAAACCTCTAGCCTCCAACGCATCTGCCCCGCTCCTCTTCTGTACCTGAGGAACCCATCAGCCCCTTTATCTGTGCCCAGAGATCCCAGCAACACTAGTTCCAGGGATCTCAGCAACCTCACCCCCCTGCCACTCCTCCCTCCGACCGCACCCCCTGGGACCGCAGACTTCTGTGGGCCTGTTCCCCACGCCTGCCTAATCTGGTGGCCCCATCACCCGTACCCACAACATCTGGGGGTACGCTGCCCCTCCCCACAACCACCAACCCCCACAGCCCCGACAACTGAACCCGCCCCACTGCTCATCGCGATCTGCCATCCCCCACACCCACCGACCCCTGCAGATATCTCTAAGGCATTCCACCAACCACCTCAAGTGGAGTTGAAATGGGAAGACCTCAATGCAAGAATATTACACCAGTTGAGGAAACTGTACCAAATAACAATAACAACACCACTAAAGAGAGAGAGCAGAAGCAGGACCAGGATGACATGACACTAAACCCTGATCATACTGGCACAGGTCCTAAAGAGAACTTAATGTTAGTCATGCAAGAAAAGATGGACCAACATATTGAATGGGTACAAGGTCAGCTCATTAGCTTTGCCACCAGGCTGAATATATTAGAGGAGAACCAAATGGACGTCAGAAGAGACATATCAGAACTAAAGACAAGTCAACAAACGAAAGGTATCAAAAACCAGATTTCCAAATTAACCGAAGACATCTGCAAATATAAGAAAGACTGTCAAGAAGAAATAATTAAATCAAACCTTGAAATGAAATCACATCTCAACAGGATGATAGAAGCAACCCAGAAAGATGTTGCTGAAAACAAAAACCACATTGAAATAATAAGAACATCCCTAGAATCTCTTACCAACAGGATCAATCACTGGGAAAACAGAACCTCAGACATGGAAGACAGAATAGAGGAGAATTCAAGGGAAATCAGAACCTTGACAAAATTCAAAAGAGCAAGTGAACAAGACTCAAGGGAAATGTGAGATACCATAAAAAGACCTAATCTCAGGATCATGGGGATCCCAGAAGGAGAAGAAAACCAAACGAGGGGCATAATATTTTCAACAGAATTATTCAAGAAAACTTTCCATACTTGGCAAGAGATAGTCCTGTACAACCAAAAGAGATACGGAGGACCCAAACAAATTGGATCAAAGGAGGAACACCCCAAGACATATATTAGTTACAATGCCAAACATTGAGGATAAAGAGAGAGTCCTTAGAGCAACGAGAGAAAGGAAACTCATGTATAAAGGAAAACCCATCAGAATCACATCAGACTTCTCCATAGAAATATTAAAAGCCAGGAGAGCTTGGAACAAAGCGATTCTAGGCCTAAAGAAGAATGGATTCCAACCTAGACTACTCTACCCAGCAAAGTTATCCATCATAATTGGTGGAGGAATTAAAGTATTCCACAAGACTAATCAGCTTTACAATTACTTGAGCACAAAACCAAACCTTCAAAAGATACTTCATGAGATATCCCTTGAAGACGAAACAAATAACCAACCCCAGGAAAGGAACAGAGAACAAATAAGATAACACAAAAGAGATAGCAGCAACAGCTCAGATACCAACCTACATATTCTCTACAACATGGCAAACCTCACAGTTATAACTTTGAATGTAAATGGACTCAACTCTCCGATAAAAAGACATAGGATAGCAGGTTGGATCAGGAAAATGGACCCTTCCATCTGTTGCCTTCAAGAAACACACTTTCTCGCTAAAGACAGTAACCTACTGAGAATAAAACGGTGGAAAACAATCTTCCAGGCATGTGGGAAAAATAAAAAAGCAGGTGTGGCTACTCTAATATCTGACAAAATAGACTTTAAGCCAACAGCAATAAAAAAGGATGATGATGGCCACTTTCTACTCATCAAGGGAACAATACAGCAAGAAAACATCACTATACTAAATATGTATGCACCAAATGCAAGAGCCCCTCAGTTCATTAGACAGAAATTACTCAAAAGCAAAGTAGATATAGATGCCAACACCCTCATAGTAGGAGACTTTAACACTCCACTGTCATCCCTAGACAGATCGTACAAACAACAGACAAGCAGGGAAATCAAGCTGCTAAATGGCACAATTGACAAACTAGGGATAACAGACATCTACAGAACTTTACACCCCAAGGACACTGATTACACATTCTTTTCAGCAGGGCATGGAACTTTTTCCAAAATTGACCATATACTAGGTCATAAATCATCCCTTAGCAAATACAGAAAGATCAATGTAATCCCTGCATCATATCAGACCACAAGGCATTAAAGCTAGAAATTAACAATGCGAGAGGATCCAAAAATTTCATCAGATATTGGGGACTAAAGAACTCGCTCCTGAACAATGAATGGGTCAAACAAGAAATCAGGCAGGAAATCCAGAACTTCCTAGAAACAAATGATAATGAGGACACATCCGTTCAGAACTTGTGGGACACAATGAAGGCAGTACTAAGGGGGAAATTCATTGCTCTAAATGCCTTCATAACAAAGACAGAGAAGTCTCAAATCAACCAACTATCCTCATACCTAAGGTCATTAGAACAGATGGAAAAATCCAACCCTAGGAACTCGAGATGCAAGGAAATAATTAAGGTCAGAGCTGAGATTAATGACTTGGAAACAAAGAAAATGATTGAAAAAAATTGACAAATCAAAGAGTTGGTTCTTTGAAAAAGTCAATAATATTGACAAACCCCTGGCCAACTTAATCAAACGAAAAACTGAGAAGGCCCAAATTAACAAAATAACAAATGAAAAGGGTGAGATCACAACAGATCCTGAAGAGATCAGACAGAGGCCTGATTTCTAGAACCTACAGAGAATTCAAAAAAATTAATAGTAAAAACTCAAATTGCCCCCTCAAAAAATGGGGCACTGATCTCAACAGAGAATTCACAGAGGAGGAAACACAAATGGCTTTTTCTCACCTGAGAAAGTGCTCGGCATCCCTAAGCATCAGGGAAATGCAAATCAAAACCACAATGAGATACCACCTTACTCAGGTGGCAATCATAAAGAAAACCAACAACAATCGTTGCTGGTGAGAAACCCTCATTCACTGCTCCTGGGATTGCAAACTTGTTCAACCACTATGGAAAGCAGTATGGAGGCTCCTGAACACAACAGACATAGAACTACCAATGGACCCAGCTATCCCTCTACTAGGCATCTACCCACAAGATGTCACATCTCGACACAGAAACATTTGCACAAGTATATTTATAGCAGCTCAATTCATAATAGCCAAGTATTGGAATCAACCCAAATGCCCATCCATGGAGGAATGGACAGAGAAACTGTGGTATATTTACAAAATGGAATTTTACTGAGCTGAAAGGAAAAATGACATATCGAAATTTAGGAAAAAATCGTCTGACTTCAAGCAGATCTTACTAAGCGAACACTCAAAAGAACGGAGAATTGAATGCCGCATATTCTCCCTCATATGTGGTCCTTAACCAGGATAACCGTGTTCTTTATGCAGACTAGTAGTAAGAAGTGAAAGGTTAAGAATGAGGGGTAAGGGATGAGGGGAGGGGAATGGCTTAAGCTTGAGGGTAAACCATATTAGGTTCAAAAACAAATAATCCTCACGAGCTCATAGTAACCTATTGAGTAAGTAGTGAGTGTCATCTGGCAAGAGGGGCCATGAGTGATAGGGGAGAGAGTCTAAGTCTGTGACTAATTTAGATCAGCCTGACAACCCCTGGTTCCAACCAATGTTTCCTTCCCTCATTGAGCTGTTGACCAAAGCGACTCATGAGATTTCAACAACAAGAAAGAATTATGCCAAAGCTCTTGGGTGCCCTCCCTAGGCCTGAGGCAAAACCCTGTTGCTGAAGAAACCACAGAATGCCATCGACCAGCATTGAGAGACCCTTCAATGTCCGGAACGATATCCAGCCCCCAGAAGGCAATTAATGTAGTGCTGGAAGGCACTGCATAGGCTGCCAGGGGAAAATGATCAAGACTTCTGGAGTAAACAGAGACCACCGACACGAAACACAATCTGGGGTCATGAGTGGGCTGACCACACCCCATTCTGGGAGAGAACAGTGAACCAAGAAAGGAGCACTTGTGCAACGGAGGAGCCTGGGCCTGGGGGAGATAATCAACAGCTTTCAAATTCGGCCAATTTTCCACTTAGTGAGGGGGACCCCTTGTCTGGAACTTGGGATTCAGGGCGATAGTCACCGGATTTCGTACTCTTGGGATCCCAAGACAAGATGCACTGAGGGAGCAATTGACGGGAAGGCTACTAGAAATAGACTCTAGGTAAACCAGACATGTGTATATTTGTTAACCTGTATGGACCACACTCTCCGAAGGAGATTGTGCTTGTATTTTTCAGGATGCAGTGAGAGAGCTGGGGCCCATCTAACCCTAACACCCGACCGTAGGCTGATGCCTGAGATTCTGGTGGGAAAGGAACCACCACAGTCATACCGTGGAGGACCCAGATGGAACCCCACAGAGAATGACGGGAGGACCGAGGGTCCCACAGCCACAGACATTCAACCTACACAGGATAAGCCAGTGAGACAGAAACCAACGATCTTCGACACAAAGACCCCTAAACTCACAATCTTTAAGCAGCCTTAATACTCATCCACCACGACTCAGGGAACTATGCAGAAGAGGGGGCGGGAAGATTGTAAGAGCCATTGTGGGGGAGACTATCCAGAGGCATGGCACCCTACAGCAACAACACACTTGAGCCAGGAGGTCCGGGCTGAGTACTAGGCTATCCAGGGCCCCCTGACACAAGGACTGATCCAGATGGTACACGGAGGAGGATATCCAGCTGATTGGGGATGGGGGGGCATTGGGGAATTGGGGATAGCAGCTCATTGTTTGCCCATTGAATAATGTAACACAGTATGGACAATAAATATATATTTAAGATAAAAAAAAAAGCTGAGTAATGTCCTACCTGGATAAACCCAGGAAAACCAGTGGATGAGGAGAGGATCTGAGAAAGTACAGAGAAAGGAAAAACAGTATGGAAACCAGCCAGAGCAATGCACTCTGCAAACATACAGAGGGGAAGCCATGCGTGCAACTCAGAGCATATCCAGATAGGGCTGGGAGTTCAGCTTGGCATGTTCGAAGTCCCGGTTCAATTCCCAGTGCCACAAAACACAACACGGAGAGAAAAAGGAAAACTCACAACTTTCTTCAAATAGTGAAAAAGACAAAAAGCTCCGTTCAATTTTTTTTGTGTGTGGTACTAGGGACCAAATCCAGGGCTTCTGTATGGTAGGCAAGAACTTTACCATTTAACTAAAAAAAAAATCCTTTAGGAATGAAGATGACATCAAGGCATTCTCCTGGGAATCAAAAGTGCCTTAAAAACATCCTAAGGAAATTCCCCGTCAAAAGAATATATAAGAAGAAATATTAGAACCTTAATAAGGGGAAAAAATCAGAGGCAATGATAACATGGAAAAACACCACACATATTTGCCAATGCTTTTAAAGTTTCTATGGTGTTTTACATTTAAAGAAAATGAATTATAACACATATTTGAAATGAATAACAGGAAATATCTAAGGTAATGATAATGAAAAAGAAGGTAAAATGATAGAAGGTTTATACATGCTACCAACACTGATTCAGTGTTTCCAGGAGAGATTTAAGATACATGCTTAGTTTATTTTGGATGTCATTTAAAACTGCTAGAGTTAAATCAAAGGAAAATGCTAAACAAAAATCACTGCTAGTTAATAGGAAGTCAGGAAAAGGAAATTTTTAAAAATCAGAAAAATAAACATAAACTTGAGAGAATAAGCAGATAACAGAAATTAAATGTTCAACATGGGAAACACGCAATGCTCCCCAAGTATCATGAGGCTTCATCAACTATGGTTCTATAATACCTCTGACATTGCTCATCCTGATTAAGATGGCTTTGGATATTTGGGGGATTGTATGTTTCCACCTGAATTTGATGATTCATGTTTCAGTTCTGTCAAGAATATCATTGGAATTTTGATGAGGATTTCGTTAAATTTCTTGATCACTTTTGGTAATATGGCTGTTTTCACATTACTAATTCTGCCAAATCATGAGCTTTCTGACTAATTTTGGTTTGAAGTCTACTTTATTAGGTATCAAAACAGCTACACCACCTTGTTTTCTACTTTGCTTCTACTAACTTTATACACTGACTTCCATCCCCTGACTCCCAGCGAGTGTACTTATCTGTGAATAGTGTTTCTTGGAGACAAACAGTTTTTCAATCCCGGGAGCCAATCCGCATCTCCCTACTGCAAAGTTGAAGCCATTTCCATTTAAGGTTAGTATTGAGAGATGCACACTGATTTCTGTAATTTTTCAGTTGTTTTACTGGTTGGTTAGATTAATATTGTTTGATCACTCCCTATTAATAATGGGGATTTATTGGTTAATTATTATAAGGAATTCCTTGCTTTGGTTCATTCATTCTTCTCATGAAATGTATTCTTTCCTGTGCTCTTATGACTAAGACTCTTTCTTCCATCTCTGTGAAAGCATTCCTTGGAATACGTTCTGTGGTGTTGGCTTGGTGGTTATGAGCTGCTTTCAATTGTGCTTTTCCTTTCTGTGTGTGCAATGGCTTTTTTATCTGTTACCTTAAGAGGTAGGTTTTTCTGGATATAGCAGTCTGAGTTTGGCATTTATTTACATTCAGGATTCAAAAGCATGCATTCTCCCATGCTTTCCTGGACTTTATGACTGCTGATGGGTGTTGTGATGTCATTTTCCACTCGTAGCTTATGATACGTCTCTTTGCTTTCCGTTTTTGCCATCTTGACAATCATATGTCACGGAGAGGATCTTCTCTGGACATGTCATTCTGGGACTCTAAATGCCTTTTGGGTTTTCATGTTCATTTTTTTTCTCTAGATTTAGGGAATTTTTTTCTATAATTTCATTGAATTCTTTGTACCTCCATTTTTTTTTATCTCAACTTATCATTTTACCTTGTGAATTCTTAGTCTGGTCTTTGATCATATCCTAGAGTTCTTGGACATTGTAACTGCTTGAAATGTTTCTTTATTGGTGTTTGAATGTAAGAATTTATTGAGTTTGTCTTCTATTCCTGATATTCTGTATTCTGCTTAGCTGAGCCTATTGGTAATAATTTCTACTATGTTTTAATTTGATTTTCCATTTCATTTTTATTATCAGATGTTTCATTTACAACCTATTTTTCTTCAAACTAGCCATTTCCTCTCTGAATTTTACTTCAATGTTGCTGATATTTCTATCCATGTGACTGATTTTTTAATCCATGTTGCTGGCATTTTCCTCCGTGTTGCTGACTTTCCTTTCTATTGGCTGATGGAATTCATCTGCTTCTTTGGAACCTCTGAGATTCATGAACATTTTTACTAGTGAACTTTGGAAATCTCCATCCTTTATTTTATCCATTCCAGTATCTTTGAATTCAGAAGTTGAGGACTTACGACCTTTTTGAGACTTCACGTTGCTTTGCTTTTGCAGGTCATTGTGTTTGTTTGGCACTTGCACATCTAAAGGCTTGATTATGACTTCTGGTTTTATTTGAAGATCTTACTGAGCAACCTTCGGATGTTGAATCCCCTGCACCACTCAGAGTCTGGTCCACCTGTATGTTCCTCCCAGCTGCCTCCCAGGGATTCATCTCCCCTTGGGGCTAAGGCAAGAGAAACTCAAGGTCCCCAGATTTGTGTCTGTGCGTTCTCACAAGCACACTGGAGTTTGTTCTCAGAGCCTCTGGGAATTTGGTTTCAACAATAAACAGGCTCAGTTTACTTGATGATTTCTAAGTGCTCATTGGCCAACAAAAGTGGTGCATCATTTAAGGATAGAGAAAGGTACTCCATCAGCTTGTGAGACAAAGCTGCATCAAATGACAAGTCAGAGTACCCAGAAAGATGGTCATATTTGCAACCATTTA
>PVHP010048742.1:0-12418 GCA_004024765.1 Zapus hudsonius
TGGTGGGTATTACTGTCTGTACATCTGGCTGGCTTGGGAATAAAGTCAGCCAGCAAGAGAAGGAAGATTCTTGGCAGAGGAGCCATCATTAAGAGAGGATAGTAAACTATGGCTTGGTTCTCAACAGCTTTATATAGAATGCATGTGCATCGAATGCTGTGGCAGAGCCTAGGACCAGGAATGCAGCAAGAGTTGTTCTGACTGGTTCCAGTGGAGCTAAAGACTCCAGCTTCAGTACTCATTGCTTTGAAGGGGATAGAACTTCTGATTTCCAGACACACATCCAAATAGATGGGTGCTTTTCAGGGCTCAGAAAATGCAGGAAAAGAAAGTGATAGTTATAAAAGGGTCTCACCTGAGTGAACACTATATGATAACAGCAGAGAACAGTAATCTTACTCCAGACCACATCCTTGGTTGCTGCCAGCTACACAGTCTCTGCTAGACATCATGAGAATGGTTTTTGGATATAAGTTGTGTTAAAATGTACAGGCTATAAGCTTCTAACAATTGCTCAGAGTGAATGGAAGAATTCAAGGGCAGTTCAAGTGTTTCAAGTTATGATGAATGAGGAAAGATTTTTATTTGCTTCAACTAGCATAAGCTATTAGAATGAAGCAATAACTTCATTTAATTAAAATTGATAAAATTTATAATTTATATATTTAATGAACTTTAATTAAAATAGTTTTATAGGTCCATTACCTGTCGTGCTTTAACTTGAACTTCAAATCATAAAATTTTAGAATTCTGGCTATAGTATGAACCATTCTTCATCATCTTATCTATAAATAATATCATTACCATTTTTTTTAAATATAAAAGAAAGATTATTTGGCTTTACTGACATGATTAGTTGTAAAACTATCAAGAAGTTAAAGACCAAATTATTGCTTAAAGACAAGAAGATGTTAATCTTATCATATAGGCTATGTAATTATCTCCTACATTCAAGAAAAAAGTAAGATTTTAAAAAGTATTGGTAGAACACTGTCAAATATATTTTTAAAAAAACATACTTATTAGGACAGTAAAAATGAACTGTATCCAACATATTTATGAACTCAGCTTAAAATAAGGTTTAAGATACACTGAAAAGAAAATATCTAGTGATTTGAGATAAAATATGCTGAAAAGTCTGCATGCCCTTCATTTAGACTATGAAATCATAACTTAAGGTGAATAATCAAAATAATTCATTCTTTCATCCAACTCAGTGCTGAGTACAAGAGAAGAACTAAATATGTCCAGAAAAGTCTTAATCCTGAGTGGAATCAAACCGTAATTTACAAAAGCATTTCCATGGAGCAGGTATGTGATGATTATTTCCCAGTTATGAAATTTAGGGTAATATAAGTGGAGTGAGAATGATATATATGGAAAGATTAGGGCTTATATCAGTGTTTGCTATACAAACAATCGTAATTCAGGAATGGACATGTAGGAATGTAGAGGATAAAGGAAAATGAAGTTCAAGTATATGGTGTAAGCCAATGCTCATATTTTGAGAAATAGCCAAAAAATTATTCCAAATGTATTTATTAGCAAAATTAGAGATAGGGAAATATTGTTTGTTCGTTATTTCACTTTATCCCAACTGGCAATGTTTTGACTTTCACAAATAGTTCAAAGAAAAAATAAGACTAAATGAATATAAATGAGTTACTCCAGCAAGCAATATTTTAGGAATTCATGTGTTTACATTGGGACTTCCTAGGAATCACAGAGAAGAAAATGCATTGATGACTACCATAAAAGATTATTACAGTAAATTAATGACTCTAGATAAAATTTTATTCATATATTTTCTAGATCTGAATTTCATTTTTTTCATGAGTATCAAGAAATAACATTTCATAAGGTTAATCTCAGAGGGAAGAAAATACAAATAAAATAGGAAAAATCATCCATAAGACATTTTATGAAGAAGTAATCTTTCAAAATGAAGTTTCAAATTTGCTCTCTGGAACATTAGTTATTAAGTTCTAAATTAATTAGACTCTAGGTTCTTTAAAATAAATTATATTAGCTACAAAAATAAGACAGTGTTACTTAACTTTTTTGAAATCATTTAAATTATCTAAACACTTTAAATAATCCCACTTTTACAGTCTATGATTTTCCTATATTTAAAAGTACAGTCACTCTGTGGGAGGGGATAGAATAATTTTTCATTTACAAATAAGGAGGTTCTTTTTGTCCACACACTAGGTTGGATTGACAAATAATCATTAAATTTTATATATATTCGGTATAAATTCACATGGTTTTAAATGCAATAGCAAATATTTTTTAAATATTTAAAATTCAAATGTGAAAGCAGTCTGTTATATGAATATAGTGAAAATTACAATGAAAGTAAGATTAATCACAGTATTATTTGAACTGTATAGCTCAAGAAGAAAACCTTGGAAGTGACAGTTTGGGATTATGATAGATTCTCCTCCAATGACTTCCTTGGAGAGGTAAGCCTCTGATTTCCTTTCCTTGTCTGCTGCCATGTGAGCCACCAAGCTGAAACACCATAAAAAGAAGATTTCTTAAGTTTATAAAATTGCCATTACTGAATAAAATACTTTTACATATAGTATCCACCTCCTGAGAGATAGCAACTTGACGAATAATCTTCAGTCTACCACTTGATATACTTTCTACTTTACTTGAAATTAGAAAATAATTGTTTTCATGGGAAATACAGCAAATTACTTTGTTAATAATTAAATATTCTAGGGGTGAGTTCTCAGATATTTTCAGTAGCAAACATAAAAACAGGATAATATAATTAAAATTATTTTCATTTAAAATTTCAAGAAATCAAAATAACTCAATGATAAAATCAGTATAGTGATCAGACCTGTGTCATTTAAAAGATGAGGGCATCTGTGGATATTAAGATATCTTCTCTATCCCACAAAAATCAGAGCATTTCTCCCTGGCCTTCAAACTCCTTTTTCAGCCAAATGGAATAGTCTTGACCTTATGCAGTATTTCTCTATACTAGGTAGGATGTCATATCTGGTTTAAGGTCTAATTTCTAAAAATGTCTTACTGAAGTCCTAATTTACTATAATATCTTTACATATGTTTACATGTACCTAGAGCATATATATATATGTATATATATACATATATATACTGTGTAATTATATATATGATCATGTGTGTATCTAAGATGCCAGTAACTATAAAATGTATCATCCTTTGTGAACCTTTATGAAAGAAAACAATATTTAACCTTGACATGATACTTTTTATCAGTTGTTAGTCATAACTCTATTCTAAATAATAAAGTATGTTTTAAAGTTGTTAGCTACTACAATTTATCCATTCTTTTAATTCTTTTCCTGTTGGCCTTTTGTAGTAAAATATGCATTGTTTTTCAAAGTTGCATCTAAGTTTACAATTATAAGATCACTTAAAAGTTTCATCAGGAAATCAAGAGCAAATCATCACAAAAAAGTTTCATAAAAATCTGGTATGACTCTACCTCTTTTCTTATATCCAAATAATGACTCATTGAATACTCAAAGACCTTATGTATTTAATCTAATCATACATTCACTGAGGACCCAATAGACACAAAAGAAAAGTGAGAAAAGAAAAATAGAACATAAGGAAGACATCATCATTGCCCCACAGTGTTATCGTCAGTCCTAAGGTTTCTGTCCTTAAGGAGACAACAGACGGGAGTGAATTAGAGCTTTCCCCTCCATTTCATTGCTTTCTTGTTCTTTTTCAGGTGTTGATTGATTTATCCAGCGCTTCTCACCTCGATAACACCCCTCGCTGGTATCCACTGAAAGAACAGACAGAGAGCATTGATCACAGCAAGTCACATTCCAGTCAGAGCAGCCAACAGTCCCCAAAGCCATCCGTCATCAAAAGCAGGAGCCATGGTATCTTCCCTGACCCATCTAAGGGTAGGAGATGTTTCCAGTAGAAAACAACTTTTTATCTGTTTGTCCCCTTGAATATGAGCGATGTTAAAATGTTTAAAGCTTTGTTCCTTTGAAAAAGATAGCACATGATCAGACAGAGATGGCTATGGAGTTGAGAGAAATGGGCTTTGATCAGAGATCAGTGCATACTTTAGATGTGTGCCATTGCGATCTCACCTGCTTTAACTGTCTTTACTCCTGTAATCATGAGACTGTTGGCCCATCTGAATACTATTCTTATTTTTCAAAGTCCATTATAATATGATTTTAGAAAATTCACTAGTGTATTTCATGTAATAATTTAAGTCTCGTCTATTATATTAACTAAACATAAAAGTTATTACTATTAGACACACTTCCTATAATGGTTTGAATCTCTGATTTTTTATAAATATGTTTTCATTAATTTTTTCATATTAAAAATATTTTCCCTATTTCATCAAAAAACTGGGAACATAAATTTCCTAAATGTTTGAGTCTAGGTAATTTTTTTTAACTAGTATCATTTTTTTAAATAATTGTGTTGTGTATGGGGTTGGACAGTATAGACATACTCATAATTGTTTTACAATGGGAGTTTAATTATCAACTATCTTATAACACATTGCTAGTATTCATCAAAAATATGTTATTACCTATGTAAGATAAACTTGTGACAATATATTGAACTATTTATAAGTATTACATATAATAATTTAGTACTGTTTCCTGTCTTTGATGTACTCCTCTTAATTAGACCAAATGGAGTAGTTCTTTTTTTTTAAATATTTTATTTATTCATTTTCAAGCAGAGAGATACAGAGAGAGAGAGAGAGAGAGAGAGAGAGAGAGAGAGAGAGAGAGAGCGCACCAAGGCCACCACCTTGTGGGTCTGGCTTATGTGGGTCCTGGGGAATTGAACCCGGGGCCTTAGGCACTGGAGGCAAGTGCCTTAACCGCTGAGCCATTTCTCCAGCCCAGTAGTTCTTAATACATTGTGGAATAAATTATAAATATGCATGTTCTCGAGGGTGGGAATTATGTCTAGTAGACTATTAAGTTAATATCAGTATTGTAAATTATTAGAAGTATATTTTGGATTCCATATATTCAACTTTGCTATGTTTAACCATATGGAAGATAACAATACTCTCTCTTCTCTCTCCCTTCTTCCCTTCCTTCCTTCCTCCCTTTCTTCTCTCCTTTTTTCTCACCTACCCTGCTTTTCTCTCGCCCTGTCTCCCTCCCTCCCTTCCCTATCTTTCCCTTCTTGGGAAGCATGTGATCATTACATTCTCTAAAATTGACCAAGACAATTAATTATTCTATAGGCACTTTAATATTTTCTACTGACTTTCACCACTCATCCAAAACTTCTCTAGAATGTCACTTAAAAATCCTTTGGTTGAGTAAGACCACCTCCCTTTAGATGACCTCTACTAGAATGAACAGCATTGCTAGATGAAAGCAGAAGTTAATACACTCTTACCTGAGACTATGTAGAATGTGTTCTTTAGAAATGGATCGTTTAAGAATGTGGTCCTTCTTCCATCCCCCAAGTCATTTTGAAATATTTAATCACAACACTGTAGGGTTGCAGATGCACAAATGAGCCATGAAAGGTGAATTATCATAAATCCTAGACAGTTTCAATGCTATGTAGACCCAGCTTGACAGCAGGAGGGCTGGAGCAACTTTAACTCCTGTTTTACCCTTTCAAACAGACATGCAGGTTCCTACCATTGAGAAATCCCATAGTAGTCCTGGTAGCTCCAAATCATCATCCGAAGGTCATCTCCGCTCTCATGGACCATCTCGCAGCCAAAGCAAGACCAGCGTCACTCAGACCCACCTGGAAGACGCAGGGGCTGCCATAGCCGCAGCCGAAGCCGCAGTGCAACAACTCCGCATTCAACCAAGTAAAAGACGCAAATAAATTCCTCAGCATGGCAGCTTAGTGTTCATCTGTGGCCTTTCTCTCCTGCTGTCCTTCCCTGTCTGCTTTCTGGTTTTGGCATCCCCTGCTCACTCTGTTCTCTGTCCTCTTGTCTGTGTAAGAACAGTATCGATACATAAAAATGCTCTCCTTTATTTATTTATTTTTCTTTTTGTTTAATTTACATAGACTGCAATAAAACTGGCTGTTTCTCCTCTGTTTCCACCATCCATTCAACCTGGCTCATTGTATCTGTAGTGTTTGCAGGCAAAATCAGTGTTGTGTGTCTTTTTTGTGTGCACTTAATGTCTTCTAGAAAGCAGGAATTATAAACACAGGGGACTGCCAGTTTTCCAGCATTATACCAAAAAAGCACACAGGTACACAAGTATTTAAAGCAGAATAACTATGAAATCCCCCACACCTAAATATACTAAAAAAAAATTAGAAGCATAATAAGACCAACAACCAGGGTCTAGAGCCTAGGGTAAAGCACTATTTCCAACCAGTGCTTGCAGACATTATGCATGTGAAATGACATAGCTTTCCATGTGTGAACCTCCTAATCTCTTGACAAGAAAATGAGAATAAAGTCGCATTTCATATGTCCTCAGAATACAGAGTCAGATTTTATATATACACATATACACATAAGTGTATGTGATTAGATAGTATAGCCTCAGTAAGAAGCACACCTATGTCTACTCTGTTAGACTTTATAGAGTAACAGAACTTGCAGGTATTTTTCCCTAGCCATGGGAATCCTTTAAAAGTCAAGAACTGCTAGGTCTAGTAGTTGTAAATCAATTAATGTCTAACAGTTCACCCATCTTCATTACCCAGTTTTCAGTTGTAAAAAGACAGTTGATCTGATATAAAAACTTAAGAGCAGGTATGTTACAAAGATGCAGGTCCACTGCCACTTTCATCCAGCATTCGCTGTCCATGGAGATATATTGTTCTTTTCCTCATTGATCAAGTCATCATTTCCAAGGAAACAGCCAGTTTTAATCCTCTTTAGTGCTGTGCATGTGGTGTCATTTTGGCATTTGAAAGTACAGTTGAAATAGAGCAAAAGCACACTTGTGTTTGCATGACTAACATTGAAGCTGGTTCCCTCTGAGGATGCATACTCTGGGTTTCCATGTCACCCACACTGCCACAGCAGCACATACAGGCGGTCAGTCTAACCAGGCCAGGAAGCTGCACAGACACAGCATAGCAGGAGTCCTCCCCATTCAAAGAACTCAGTCTGATAATCTGCCTCCACCAGCCAATGGCAACCAAGACCAAAGCCAGCTAGCCCTCAGGAAGGTGATGTCTGATGGACCAGTCAAGCCAGAAGGAGGTGAGCAGAAAGGCCCTGTTCAAAGCACACAGCGAGAACATTCCCCAAATTTAAAGCTCTCGTCTTTAATTTTTTTAGAAATTGTCTGATCAAATATGTTTATCCTCCTTTTAATGTGCTTTTGTGGGCATGGCATTTTAGGACTTCATCATCACCATGTAAGTCCCATGATCAGTCTCGTAATATATTAATGACAGTGATTTGTATTTTTCTATGCACTGGGCATCTTTTAACTTTTGTTGGTAAATAGATTAACAGTTTCATATTGCAGAATGGAATGCATGCTACTAACCTAATCTGTTCAAGCATGACTATAAATATGTTACATTGTGATAAAAGTTTACATTGCTCACAATTCAAGTTAGCATAGTAGTTTGAATGTAGATCAGTTTCTGTTGCGTATTATTTAAGTGTAACTTGGAAATTCTTAGAGGAACCTAAAGGGAAAAAAAATTGTTAATGCACTCATTCACCTTGACCTGGTGAAAGTTCTCTCTGACCCTCCAAGCAGCCATTTTCCATTCGTGTTTTCTTTAGTTGTTAAGTGTATCAGATGTGTTGGGCATGTGAATATCCAAGTGCCTGTGTAATAAATAAAGTATCTTTATTTCATTCATAAAATACTGGGTTCTGAGCCATTGTTATATAAAGCAGCATAAAATGGGTGTGTCAGTTTTTTGTTTTCTCATTGAATTCCTTGCAGTATAGTTACTGCTCCATGCTAGGGAGAGCTGTGAAGATGACCATGACAGAGACACTGGGGAGCAGATCAAAGTGCCACATGGAAATGCTGGGAGAGAAGGCAAAGCAGTACCAGATGAAAGCTTACATACAAATGCACAGAATGGGATTGGGATAGCCTACGCAATGCTTCATCTATTTCTGAACATTATCCCCTGTCTGGTCTCGGCAAGATCTTCTCAGATTCTGAGTACAGGAAGACTAATCCCATGAGCCCTTGCATCAGACAAACAGCTAACCTTAATCCCAGAGCTGCAGTAAGAGAGGAAAATGAGCATATATCTGTCCCTCAACCAACTCCACTCCTGGAGTTTCTCCTAGGAAAGGTAGTCATTATTTATAGCATAACTCGTACTAGAGTAGTTTTTAAATTATCTTCAAATTTTATTCAAAAGCACATAAAACACTTTTTTTCAAAAGTAGGATAGCACTGTTAGCTCACTTAAGTATCTTCCAGCCCTGAAAGTCTAAAATTTATGATTCTATGTTTGCCATAAAACTAAAATCAAGTCCTTTGTTACTCTTTACTGAATTTCTCCCTTTTCTCAAAAATAAAAACATCTAATATTCTCTTCTCCCACTTAATCAGATATTTGGGGCAATGGGCATATATGTGCCAACACAGAGGCAAGCCACTGAGAAATTTCTTTGGTTTTCCAGATAATTAAGGATGTAGGTAGCTTCAACTTCAGTAGAGTCCTGAGTATGCATTTTCTCAGCTCAGTTGGTCACCAGAGCACAATCTCGTCTCCCTTGCCTGTCTTGCTTGAATATCCTGAAAGTACTTAAAAGTCTACGTCTTACCTTCTCTTCCATCAGATAAGTTCAGTTGATTTTTTTACATCACTCACTTGAAATATTGCAGTCATTATAAAATGTCAAGTAGCCATACTTCTTCCTCATTTCATAATTTCTTTTTAATATTATGATTAGGAGTTACTAAATAATTATAATGTAAGAGTTTATCATAGATGGAGTTCTTGAAATTTATATGAAAATGTCAATCCCTTTCTTTAAGTAACCTTCAAATGGATATTCCTTATATTTATAATACTATAATTGAATCAGAAGTTACACTTTATCGATGTCACAGTCCAAGGGAAAATTAGAGAAAGTGACATTTTTTTTGTTTATTTTGTCCTCATAAAGGGTAAATACAATTCCCTGCTTTCTAAAGCGTAAATGTATTCTTCATGTACTCCTCTAAACATACCATTAATAAAATTGAAGCATTCATTTTGCTCAATGTTTAATCATAATCATAGAATGGGAATAAATTTGTATATATGCAATGTAATTTTATTTTAAGCCTGGAGGAAAAAAAATGATCAGAGAGATGAACATATAAGGAGCTAGCCTGTTCCTCCTCTCTAGTTCATGCCCTGCATAAGTATTAGCAATAATGCTTTTATTTGAACAAAAGCCTGACATTTCAGCCCTCACAGTGGAGTTCACATTTTTCCATTTGCATTCAGAAAATAATAGCCTCAATCTGAATAGGTCTTCTTATTATACAAAGTGTTCTGTCACCTATTTATCATTTTATCACACAAAGTGGATGAGGTAGTTATTTAAATATTCTCTCCCTGTTTTATAGATGAATAATCAGAGAGTCAGAAGAGTGGGAGGTGGATGTAAGAACACGCAGCTAGTTTTTAGAACTGATAACTGTGACCCTTGTCTTTGACTCCAAAGCCTTTTCATGTGAAACACACTGGCTCCTTTGAAATCCAACTCTGCTGATTTCAATAAAGCAACTGAAATATATGTATTTGTTATCACTAAAATTTTATAATTTTTGAGAGTATCTAGAAATAGTTGCAGAATATAATTTAGACTTTACCTACGTGATCCTCCTTCTCAAGGGCTGGGAATTCAAGCTTGTCAAAGGCAATAGAAGAAAACCTTCCCACTGCACAAGCCCAGTGAGGCAGGAGGAAGGTCTGCAGAGTAAGCTGTGGGTACATCTGTGGGTATTGCTATCAAGGGTGACGAAATGGTCCCGAAAGAGCTTTGCAGATATTTTTATAACCTTCTCAGCAGATTTCTGCTTGAACTAGCATAATATATGGGTCAAGCAAGAATTATGGTATAAGCCAAAAGGAAATTTGACTCTCCCCATGGGTTTTAGTTGCATGCTAGGAAATCTAAAGGGAAAGATTAGACAGATTGTGTGAAACCACCCAGGTGCCTAAACAACTGTGTTTATGTTTAGAAGTCCCTTGAAGTGTTTTATTCCAATCTTCTTGATTGAACACAGATTCTGCTGTGTTTCAGAAGATGACACCAGCCAGGAAGAGAACTTTTGATTTATTTATCTTTCTTTCTTTAGATTTTTTGAGGCAGGGTCTTGCTGTATAGCTTTATAACTCAGGCTGGCCTTGAACTTAACTATGTATACAAGTTGGTCTCAAACTTGTAATCCTCTCACCTCAGCCTCTCAAATGCTGGGATTACAAGGGTTCACCACCATACTTGCTTACTTATTTTGCAGTTTTGAAGACCATACCTAAAACAAAGAGCAGCATTCTTGAAATCTTGAAGATTAGCTGACACCTAATATATTAAATGTTATGTTCAGCTGGAAATTTTTCATCTCCTTTTATGGTTTTGTGTTAGGTATGAGTTTTAAATTGAGAAGCAAATAGGTAGACATATCCTGCCTCCTGAGCAAATAAATCAAGCAAGAGTAGTGGCTACGACATAAAACAGTAAGATGAGCTGATGGGTCAAGTCACTAGCTAATAAATGTGAGCAAAATAAAATTGCAAGTACCTTGGTGTGGCTGACTTCTGTGAGCAAAACCGGAAGCTACTTCCACAGACCGCTGCTGGACAATCCACTTTCAATACAGCTCATTTGCGGCACCTGTCAAAGAAGATTTCCCTATCATGTATTACCTTGATCACTCTGTGGGAAGTGCTCTCCTGGGCAAGTGGTAAGAGGGTGGGTGGCTAGGTTGGGAATGGGAGGGGACTTGGAGAGGTGGGAGTTGTTTGGACAACCCAAAGTAGAGGAACACTTGAGTTCAAAGGGATTCAGACTTACTGCTTTCTAGAAAGGACAGGGCCCACACGTGAAGTAAAGGGAAAAATACGTAAGACAAAGCAAATGGTTCATTTGGAGGTGAGGCTACTTTAACAGTATGTGTACACAGTTAATAAACATAATTTTACATTCTTCATTTCAGTGTGTTTGTGCAAAAGTAAAATATCACAACATTTAGAAATAAAACTTTCAGCAATTAAAAGAAGTAAATTAGAACAGTGATTATATGAACAGAGCAAACACTCAAAACATTCTGGGAAAGTCAATTTGAGTATTTTCAGCTCATAGAGATCTTGGCCTGTTCTTTTCGTCCGTGACAATCAAAATGTTTTTGAGATCTCCCATGTCTTGGAAGGATTACAGGATCTGTTCACACATTTCTGTGATCATTCGAATTCATTGCCGGAAAATTCTCTGCCGAGTGCAGATTCCCAGTGCACGTGTAGCTCTGATCACATGACACTCTTTATTGACAAACCTTCATTTCCTAAAGGCAAACGCACCATCCATGGGCACTTTTCTGTCTCTCCAGTTGTAGCCATGGGGTTTCACCAAGCCATCCATGTGGTTTGATCTTCCAACCAGGAGGGTTTGTCTTCATCTCATATCTTTTGATTTAGTTCACTGCAGGATCTGTGTATCGATTCCATGGAGTTTGATCTGGTCTACCAAGGACTTTCTATGTATGTCTGTCTCATTTCAAATGACTAAGAATATTAACTGGTTCTAATTATACAGCTGGGTTTCAATAGTGTTCTGCTGTAGAGTCCTGAACTGATGCAGCTGTGAGCCCGAATAATGAGTATGGCACTATTCGTCCACGATTTAAAAAGAGGAAATCCTAGTTTTCAACAAACCAAAATCCTTTAAATATTATTTATAACATATGTATATCAAATAATATCCATGGAACCTAGATTTTTAGATGCAAATTACGTTACCTTGGGTTTGTACAAATTATGTTCAAAAGTTAGTTCGTTAACTCGTCAGAAAGCAGGCAATATAATGGAGGAAAATAATGAGAAGCACAAGACTTGGGAAAGTAGGTGGAGACATGAGGGAACTCTGAGTATTGAGACTGAACATGGGCCCAGGAGCCTTCTCACCAGGCCGGAGGTGGGGAGGGAGGAGGGATCTGGAATCACTTAGAGAGAGATGCCAAAATCCAACTATCTAGCTACAAGTGTATCATGTAATAATCCTCCCTATCATCCATATGTATTATATACATTATGTAAAACCATGATACTACCCCTATACTCCATATGCCCACATGGATGCATGCACAGCACACACATAAAAAAGTGGTGCAAGGTAGCACTTTTAAGTCAAATTCTTAGTAAAACAGAATATTGTTGACTTTGTTCTTTTAACTAACATGACAGCAAACTCTTGATTTTTCTCAAGAAAACTATATATATATATATA
>PVHP010048743.1:0-12433 GCA_004024765.1 Zapus hudsonius
CCATTCCCTTTACGTTCAGCATGCTACCACCTAGGACATAATTCCGTGATATTTATAACACGCTCATTAGAACACAGCTCATCTTTCCAAAAAGTCACAGAACGGGTCAGCCGGGTGCAAACCTGTCAGCCAGCCTCCGCAGGCTGTGACAGATGCTCAAGGTATTTGGCTCTTGTTTTGGATGACATTTTAAATCAGGCAAAGGTATTAAATCAAAATGTGGCTTCTGTAAATTACAAGCACTTATGAGGGCTATTAATTTGCATCTTATACCTACACAACTTCCCAGAGCTCCCATTCACAAGAACAGCCCAGAACTTGAAGATAATGGCTCACTGTCCCAGGTTCCTAAATATTCCCATAGCCTCCTCGCCCACACATATGAGGCAATATCAGATCAGAAGCTTTATGGGAGCATAAAAAGAGAAGCCTGAGCTGAGGGCTCCAAGCAGCACTAGGAAATCCAACAGAGATGTGAACAAAAATTAGGTAACGGGCCCTGGGACACACAATCTCCTCTACCTCCCGCCACCTGTTTTTATGAGACCTGTGCTCATGGGCAGCACAGGGCATTGCTCTGGATTGCAACTTGTGCTCTTAAGTAACATGGGGAGAAGGAATAGCTACAGCTAGCAAAGGATGGGAATGGCTATGGTGGCTAATTTATTCCAGAATCACCGATTAAGAGCCCCCTGTGTACAAGGGGGTAGAACTCTGAACTGAATGAAATTGGGGTGAGGTAATGCCACTGTAGAGACCCTGGCAGACTTTCATAAAGAGTTGCTTTGCTATAGTGGACATTAGACTTTGAGGAACTTTATCAAAGGAAGGCTACAGATAGGAATTGGTCATTTGGGGTATTTTTTTCTTCATGCTCTCCTTGTGGAAGGAGCTATGTGGATAGTTACAGAAGTGAAAGGGCTCACTGAGTTCAAGCCTGGTAAGAGAACAAGTTGTATCTTTCCACCTGTGGTGGTCTGATCCAGGTGCCCCCATAAATTTGTGCTCTGAATGCTTGATCCCCAGCAACTGGCAATTTTGGAATCAGAACCTCGTTGGAACTGTGTTGTCAGGGGCGAGCTTGTGGTTGTTAAAGCCAGCTTCTCATTGCCAGTGTTTGGCATGCTCTCCTGCTGCTGTCCAGCCTCTGCGTATGCCACCGTTTCCCATGCCAAAGCAGAGATTCCCCTCGAGTCTATAAGCCAAAATAAACCGCTCCTTCCACAAACTGTTTTTGGTTGGGTTCTTTCTGCCAGCAACGAGAAAGCAGACTACAACACCACCATAGTCCATTACCATCTTGGGTAAAAGAAATATAAACTCTAAACCAGAAATATAACCTGAGAGGAAAGAACAAATATGGACCCCAGAGCTCAGGTGTGTATTCTGTACCACTACTATGTAATTACCTTACATATACATTTTCTATGTGTTCCAGTGATGGCGACTAATGAGATGGAAACTAGAAGGCAGATCCATTAACCCAGATAAAGAAGGCATTGCCTGAGGGTAATGCCAGTGGCAACAGAAACTCAACTCCCCTTTCTGGCTGGAGGTGGTGTCTCCCATGCAGGACTGAGGCCCCCTGGTGGAAGAACCTAAGAATCTCCATGACAGAGGGATGCCTCACGTGATCAGTGAAAGGGAGGCTTGCACATGGCCCAGGAAACCTTAGGAGCAAATGCAAGCTCTTCTCAAGCTCTTCGTAGCTTATTTATTCCTGGGCAGTATTCAGCATTCAGAATCAATTTCTTCCTCAGCTGGGAAGAATCCTGCCTGTAAACAAAGAATCCAGAGTAGCTGCAGAGTGGAGGAGGCCCTGGGCACCCTAGCAGGTTAGCACTGAGACATTCCTGCCTAACTCGGGAAAGGGACACATACTCATGACAGCAAGCAAGAAAACAGGAAGGTAGCTTGCAAGAATCATACTCTAGCCAGTATGAGGTCACTCGATGTGAGGGAAATGAATGGAACCCACATGGTTGTCTTCATATCTCTAAATGAGTATTTGTTTTTAAAATGCTGAGATCCATTAACTAGCACAAATTGTTGCTTAAAATTTCCACTCCAGAACAAAAATGAAAGAGCCAAGGAATTCCCCTGGTTTCAAAGGCTTCTACAGACCCTAGACACGAGGTCATTTAGAGTGATCTGCTGCAATGATGTCAGAATGCATTGTGGTCAACTACTCCCAAAAGGATTGTCGCCAGCACTGGAGAAGCCGCTGCACTTCCTCCAGCAAGCTTCCTAAGAGGGGTGCATTTCTTCCCCCCCTACCCCCCGCTGGAGTGCTTCCAACAGTTCAGTTATGACCAGGGGGCAAGGGGACCTGCTATCCCTCGTGCCAGTTGCTGCTTCAAATGAGCAGCCAGCAAAACCCATCTCCACTCTCCACTCCCCAACAGCAACAAGCACTCAGATCAACGTCTCTTGCCTTGTTCTTGGTCAATCTTGACCTACTTCCACTGCACTCCTGCCCCCATCCCTGCTTTCTATCTGTTTTCCATTTCCTCCTTCCAGGACTTTCGGCAGGTCCACTGGTGCTGGTTCCCCCAGGTCAGCACGCCTGGAAGGGTGCCAACACTCTGGTACTTGGCCCTCCCTCATTTAAAATTTTTAAGTTAAATTGTTAAGTTAGCACACAAAGTAGTAATGGGCTTCATTGTCTTTTCCTACATACATGTCTGTATACCTTGTTCTTATTCCTCTCCTTCCCCCACCACTCGCCTCATCCTCTCGACCCCTTTGCTGGTTTCCTTCCCACTCCAGATAGTGCCTGTCTATACTCACGTTACATAGACTCCATTATCTTCCCCTCTCCCTTAAGATCTTTTCCACCTCTCCCACAGTACCTTTTATATATATAAATATATATATATATATATATATATATATATATATTTTTAGAAAGACAGAAAAGTCGGGGGGGGGAGAGACTATGGGTATGCCAGGGCCTTCTACCACTACAAACAAAATCCAGACACATGCACTACTTTGTGTATCTGGCTTTACATGGGTACAGGGGAATAGAGCTCCGGCCATGAGGCTTTGCAAGCAAGTACCTTTAACCACTGAGCCACCTCTCCAACCCCCCTTTCTACTTTTATGACCTCTATATACACACATATGCACACATGCATACAACCATGCTAGCAGGCACACACACACAAATACATATAAATTTAAATGTAGATTCTGCATATAGCAGAAAACATGTTATAAGTATGATTTTTTTTGCTTAGCATAATGATCTCTAGTTCAACCCATTTCCTGTAAATATCATTCCACTTTTCTTTATGGATGAATAACATTCCATTACACATATGTACCACATTGTCATTATCCATTCATCTGTTAATGGCCATTTAAGCTGGTTCCATCTCATTGGCTACTGTGAATACTGCAGAAATAGGCTAGTGTATATCTGTGATATGTTGACCTGGAGTCCTTTGGGTATATATGAGTGACAGGGCCAAGTCAGGTGACAGTTCTAGTTTCAGTTTCTTTGAGGAACCTCCAAACTGACTTCCATAGTGGCTGCACCAGTCTCCGTTCCCAGCAGCAGTGTGTAAGGTTCCTTGCCAGCGCTTGTTCTCACTCTATCTTGATTATGGCCATTCTGACTGCAGTAAGATGGGCTCGCAGAGCAGCTTTAATTAGCATTTTCTCATGGCTAAGGGTGTTGAACTCTTTTTCAAATAGCAATTGGCCATCTATGTTTCGAGAACTGCATATTCACTTCATAAGCCCACTTACTGATTGGAATATTTAGATTTTTTTTTTTAGCTTAACTGATGCGGTTTCTCATATATTCTAGCTATGGAGCCCCTGCCTGACGTATTGTGGGCAAGGCTTCTCTCCCATTCCACAGGCCATCTGTCTCTTCACTCTGGCAAGGATGGCTCCCTGTGCTGCACAGAAGCTTCTGAGTTGCACGTAAGCCCACTTATCAGTTCTGGGGAATTACTTCCAGCACTATTGGAGTCCTTTTCAGAAAGTCTTTATCTCAAAGGGTTACTTGTGTGTCTCTGTAGCACTAACAAAGCTTCAGTTCCTACATTAAGGTCTCTGACTCGGGCCCTGAAACAGCCCTTTTCAAGGCTGGTCTCCAAAATTCACATAACAAATTTGCAATAGCACCCAGTTTTGTCTTGTCCTGTCTTATAATGCCACAGTTTCAGCTCTGTAATATTGTTCCCTGTCCCTCTACACAAAACACCCAAGAGGGAAATATATTCAGAAAGGAAGCCAGGGCTCCAACATCAAGTCACAACAAAATCCAAGGCTGGGAGAGACTGGGGACTTTAGAACCATTTCAACTGTGAAAAGCTAGGTCAATGCTAAAATCAACACTTTTTTTTCTGTATTTCCCCTTAAATTTCTTGGGGAGAAGAATAGGAAAAGACAATTCTTCCCTTCAATGTGTCCTGGGTGATAAGGAAAAGGGAGGCCCGCCTGAGGAAACTCGATTTCTCCTCTGGTGGAGAATTTCCTAATGAAAACGCGGTTACAGGACAAGTCAACAGCACGGACTCTCGTTAGCTTTGTCCAGGTTTGTTCTTACCAACCAGATTTCTGAACTGCTTAAGCAGGAGCACCACGAGGGCTTGCTAAGTGATTAAGAGGGCTTGCAGTTCTGCTGTCTGCCAGTCCATGGTCAGTGAGAAAGAAGTGGACAAGAGGAAGCAGAAGGTTCATCCCCTGTGGTCACTTGCCGACAAGCTTTAAAGGGTTTGCAGACAAGAGGATACCAGGATTTAGGAAGAAGGGGGGGAAAAAAGCTTCTAGGCATTTCAGGAAAATCTTTCTGCCCTGTGTCTCCACACGTCCTTCCACACGTCCTTCTCTCTCCCCAGCATTTCAGAAAGTCTTGGTCATCCATCAAGACCAAGACTAAGTCACCCTGGGGGAAACCTTCCAAGCTTCCTTGGGAAGAGGCAGGCCTTGCTTCCTGGGGGCTCCTAACACAGCTGCACACATTTTGAGCCTAGATAGCACTTCTCACATTGACTTCCACTGGCAGCCATCTTGAGAGCAAAGGCCCTGTTTCATACTCCCCTTGGCCAGAGAGACAGAGAAAGGCAGGTATCAAGTGACACTCAGCAAGCCAGGAGCCCCACTCATAAAGAAAACAGTATTCTGAAGTCTTACTATCTGTCTCCTTGCTGCAAAGGGCTTTTTAATTTTTTTTGACTATTAGAGGGCAAAGGAAGCAGGGTCTTTATTTACTTATTTATCTATTTATTTATTCATTTATCTGGTTTTTCGAGGTAGGGTCTCACTCTAGCCCAGGCTGACCTAGAATTCACTGTGTAATCTCAGGGTGGCCTCAAACTCATGGCAATCCTTTCACCTCTGCCTCCTGAGTGCTGGGATTAAAGGCGTGCGCCACCACACTGAGCTTGAAGCAGGCTCATCTTATATCTTAAGGCATACCCATCCTCACTGTGGACACTGTCAACACCTAACAATGGTAGAGAAACCAAAGTGTAGTATGTATCTTCTAAGGTCAATTGCTCTTAGAAGCTTGAAAATTTTGTTTTTAGGCTTGAAATTTTGTTTCTCCTGGTATCACCTTTTCTGAAAAAAAAAAAACAAAAACAGATATGCAGTTCCAGAAAGTAGAAGAAAAAGTCACCCTTCCCAGTCTAAGAGGATAGTTGGCCAGCTATCGGGGAGCTGTTTTTCACAGAACAGAATCCAGCTTCTCTCCCTCTGAACACTCTTCGCCACAGGTCGGATGACATGCATTCGTGAAGACAGATGGCTTCTGCATCAGGGGCCAGGATCAAACCCACAACCTTGGCCTCATTAGCAAAGGACTCAGCAACACAGCAAGCCAGCTGCAGCTGAGATATAGTGACAGAGAGTGTGACAACTATCTACACTGGGATGGGAACAAGCAGGCCACATTCAGGATGTCTCATTTCAAATCTAATGAGAGTTGTAGTAGGGCTTAACAACATTTTCTGGATGACTTCAGCAAACGAGGCTTCCTCATGATGAATGTGAAGTAAATTACATATTCGTCAGCTGGCCAGGCAGCAAGCTGCTTACTGAGTAGGCACTGTGTGTCAGGCAGCCTCCGAGGTACCAGGGACAAAATGTCAAACAAATCACAGAGTGTGTGTGGCTCCTAGGAGTTCATACTAAATGGACCAGGGCAGGGGGAAGAGAGTCCCTCCAACATGGCATGTCAAAGAAGGTCAAGAGAGGAAAGGTAGACACATAAGAGCCAGAGAAAGATGAAAAAAAAAAAAAACAACTCTTCCTTCTCTCCACTCTCCTCCATCTTCCAGACCTGAACCTCTGAGGAATATGACATATACAAAGATTTGTCCCATTTCACATCTTCATTCCTTCTCAATTCTTGAGAATCAGTCATAGGATATCGTTCTTTATCAAACATGTGTATGTGTTTGTGTATATATTTATTCATATTAATTTATTGGAGAGAGAACATGGAGAATGGAGGGAAGGAGTGGCTCAGGTCTGGGAACATGGAGAAGGGAATTAGCCAACTTGACATTGGCTTTGAAGGCAATGATGCTGCAGGAAAAAGAGCATTGAAGGTAGAAATGTTCTCCTAACAACAGGTTCTAGACTTTCACCAATTCCAAGTCAGAAAGTCACAGAGAAAGTGCTTGACACCATATGCTCATCCAGCCCCTTGGGCTGTGGAGAGGGAGAAGTCAGAAGGACGCCAAGGAAAAGTCTTTGGACTTGAACTGAGCTCATTGTCCACTTTCCTAATGAATGGGAAACAGGAGACCTGCATTTCCAAGTCAACTCCAGGGACATTTCAAAGCTATGATGAATAAGAAAAAAGAAAAACTAAGGGTCATTGAAGAAAAAAATTAAGACCTTTAAATGCTCAGGCATCTGACTCTGGGTAGGCAGCAGCAGGTAAAAGGGGCTCAGGAGGGAGAATGGTGGCAACTTGAGGGTGGGCTTGGGGGCTGAGTCCAGCCAGTTTACAAGCAGCCTACAGGGACTCACCAGTAGGAAAGGGGGTCTTTTGCCGTTAATTTGGGTTGTAAGAACCTCCCGTTTTCTCCAGGGAAACAAAGCAGTGCAGCCCAGTCTGAGGCAGGAGGGGCCCTGTGGGATTCTCAGTCATTCGTGTGAGTCCTTCCAGATTCTTGCTGGCCCTGGGAAAGGCTAATAATTTGGGGATAGAAAAGAAGAAAAGGGCAAAGGTTGAGGTGGTCGTGAGAAGAGGAAGGGAGCCTGGGATGTGAGACATCTGGGAACGTAGCAAAGGGAGAGTGCTGGATGCTAAGCAGACACCAAGACAGAGGACTGGATCATTCAGCTTCACCTTGCCTTTCTCAGCTGAGAAACGGGCGCAGCACCTCATAGCTCCTGACCTGCTTCTCAAAACATGTCACCCTCTAGGTTCCCAACTATTGACCTCCTCCCACCATCTGACCTCTCACTGCACATGCAAACCTTTACTGGGCAAAGGCCAAAAGCATACACTGAAATATTTGGTTTACCAGTGAGCAGCACAAAATCAAAGCTAGGTTCTATACATACTATGTCACAATTTCTTCTCAATGTTCCATGTAGGACACAGAAGTAAAGGAAGACCGGGTAACATCCACAGCCATCAAGCCCACAAACAGAAGAGCTAGGATTCAAACCCAGGTCCAACCCAGTTCCAGTGGCCAGGGAAGTGGAAGATGGTTCCTGTCATGCAGGCACCATTGCACAAGCTGGGAAACACACCTACTTCTCAAACACTAAGTCAAATGCACCCCATAGACAGGAGAGTAGTGAGGAAACATGGCCACATGAGTCCCAGCAACGTCTATGCCTGGGTGCAAGGGAAATGGAGAATGCTGAATGGTCTCAGCTTCAGGGAAGAAGCACTGCTCAGAAGGAAGATGGCATCACATGGAGAAGTTGACATGGACATGAGGAGACTGGCACTGGAGTGAGTCCTGCACGCATCATCAGGATGAGCTGCTAGGAAAGTTCTCTGTGACACAGCCTCCTTTAGTTGGCTCTTCCAAGATAGATTTCCTTCCTCTACCCCTTCTTTCCTTCCCTTTCTCTTTCATTCTCTTTCTTTCAAAGGGTCTCCTGTAGCCAAGGATAGCCTTGAATTCCTGACCCTGCCTTTTCTGCCTCCCAAGTGCTATGCCCAGGTCCCCTGCAGGTGGTGAGCTTAGGTTTCCCTTCGGTGGGAAGACAGCTCACTAAATACAAAGCAGGCCAATGTGATCTAGTCGAGGACAAGCTATTTTCCAGCTGACACTGAGCCACTCTCTCCTCAAAGAGTGCCCACAGACTAGATCCTCTGGGTACAGCCTGGTCCCCAACCGGTGGGCTGGGACAAAAGCAGACCCAGCTGTGCACCTACCCAGTGCCTGCTGTGAGGACACCCTGAAAGAATGTCAATGCCAGCCACCATCACCTCTCTGCGGCTGCGGCTGCTGCTGCTGCAATGCCACTAACTGAGTCTAGGCTCCAGCATGTTCCATGTGGCCTCCTGCCCACTGCTGAGGCAGGCAAGATCCACTGTATGTCCTCAGCATACAGAGGAAAAATGAGACCTGGGAGGGAAAGGCCAGTGAAGTGGGTTGAGCCAGAGCTTGGATGCTGGTCTCCTCTCCTGCCCTCTCTGGGCATTGCTCTGCCCCATTTTTTTTTATTAGTTGCTCAATTCTTTTTAAAATCAGATACAGAAAGCAAAGTGATCTGGCTTAGTGGTTAAGGCATTTACCTGCAATGCAGAAGGAGCCTAGTTTGATTCCCCAGTGCCCATATAAAGCCAGGTACACAAGAGGGCACATATGTCTAGAGTTCATTTGCAGTTTCTTGAGACCTTGGTGTGCCCATTCTCTCTCTGTATCTGCCTCTTTCTTTCCTTCTTTCCTTCCTTCCTTCTTTCTTTCTTTCTTGCTCTCTCTCTCTCAAATAAATAAAATATTAAAAATATTTTTAAAAAAATAAAGTGATCATCTAGGGCTTGTTACAGGGCAGATATCCTTATAAACACCACCCAAGAAAATAAAAAGAAAACTATTACCTTTCACACAAACCCAACAGAGGAGCCAAACAAGAGAGTGCACCCCTGTTGGCCCAACACGCAGGTGGCTAGGCTGTAGGATCATGAGCTTGAGACTAATCTGGGCTACACAATGAGATCTGACTTGAAAAACAAATAAAAGCAATTTACAAATATGCTCCTACTAGATATAAAGAGAGATGCTTTCAGTCAAAAGCACCATCAAGTTGAAAGTCAAAGGGCATGAAAGACAGTACTAAGTGAACTGTAATGGAGTGTTGACATTAACATTTGATAAGAGACTTCAAGTCAAAAATTCCTAGAGACAAAGAGGATCTATCAATGCTACTGCTGACATCATAATGAATGACAGAAGGCTACAAGCTTTCTCTCCAGGTCAGGAAAGGTGAGTATGTCTGCTTGAAACATTTGCAGCCACATCGTCCTGAGGACCCTAGTCAGACTGACAAGGACAAGGCAAAGAGAAACAAAAAGCATCCAGGTTTGGAAAGATGAAATTAAACTGTTTATCTTCTCAGATGACATGGCCCTAAATGTAAAAAAATCTAAATAATATTTTTATTGAGGAACTAATTAATGAGATTCGCAAGTTTGCAAGACACAATACCCATGTACAAAGATCAACAGCATTCTACACAATAAGAAGGAATGATCTGAAAATGAGACTAATACAGCAATTCTACTCATTATAGCATAAAATAAATAAACCCTTACATAGGAGTTTAACAAAAATGTAAACTTGTACATTGAAAACTATTAAAGATTTTTGAGAATCATCAAATCCATTGTAAATGGAGGGTCAAGGAACTGGAACATGGCAATTCTCCCCAACTTGATCCAGAGATCAGTCCTTATCAAAATCCTGGTGGGTTTTTATGGGAAAAAAGTTGATAAACTGACTCTTCAATTCATATGGAAATGTAAAAAAATGAAAATGGCCAAAATAATTTTATAAAAAGAGTAGAGCTAGAGGATTTATACTATTTAACTTCAAAATGTACTATAAAAATATAATATTTAAGACAGTATGGCATTGGCTTAAGGATTGACACACATATGTATACACATACATAAATATGTACATAGAATTTTCTTTGATAGATATACATATAGATGTCAATGAAAAAATAGTCTCCCCAGAAATAATGAGCATTTGTTCAACTGATTTATTTCCCATTGAAGTTTCAAGGAAACTCAATGGAAAAAGAGTAGACTTTTCAACAAATATTAGTTGGAATGCTAGGTATCCATATACAAACATTAACTCAGATACTTACCTCACACCATATGCGATTATTAACTCAAAGTAGATTAGAGACCTAAATATAAATGCTAAATCAAGAAGACTTCTGAAGTAAATGATAGGAGAAAATCTTTGTGGTCTTAGATTAGACAAAATTTTCCTAAATGCAATGTTGAAAGAATGAAGTATAAAACTAAAATATTGACAAACTAAACTCCACCATTAAAAATGAAGGTATAAGCCACAAACTACCAAAACTATTCATAAAGCATATACATCATATAACACTTGCGTCCAGGGTATGTAAAGAACTCTCACCTAACTCAATAAGAAGACAACAGAAGACATCTGGCTAGTTCTGAATAGCATTCAGCTACATGAAGAGCTGTTATCACCACTGATCATCAGGAAAATCCCAGGGAGTGACATCACCAACTTGTAAAAATGGCTCTAAAAGAAAATCTCAAACTGGGAGTGGTAACACACGCCTTTGATCCTGGCAGAGGTAGGAGGATCACTGTGAGTTTGAGGCCAGCCTGAGACTACATAGTGAATTCCAGGTCAGCCTGGGCTACAGAGAGACCCTACCTCAAAAAAAACCAAATCAAAAAAAGAAGGGAGAAGAAGGAAGGAAGGAAGGAAGGAAGGAAGGAAGGAAGGAAGGAAGGAAGGAAGGAAGGAAGGAAGAAAGGGAGGGAGGGAGGAAGGGGAAGGGAAGGGAGGGGAGGGGAGAGGTGGAGCAGGGAGGGAGGGGAAGGGAAGGGAGGGAAGGGAAGGAAAGGAAAAGGAAGGGAAGGGGGAGGAGGGGGAGGAGGCCTGTCAGTGCCAAATGCTCAAGAGACTGGGCGAGGCTGGGCCCCTCACACCTGCTGCTAGCCATGTGAAATGGCAAAGCCACTTTCCAATAGCCGAGCAAGTTCTTAAAGAGTTAAACACAAACTTCTCATATGGCTCATCAATTCTGCTCCCAAGAGAATGAAAATGTATTCGAAAGAAAGGTGTGTACAGGCATGTTCACATAGCATCTACATAGAGCCAGGAAGTGTCAACAATCCAAATGTCTATCTACCAGTGGATGGACAGTGAAGTGTGGCACTTCATTCAAAGGAATACACTCACCGTAGAAAGGAATGTCTTGCATAAAGTGGATGAGCCTCGAAGCCTTTACTTAAGACAAGTTGATGCACACTGGACCAGTCTGTGATGTCTCTATCACAAGAGACAGCACAGAAGTTGTCTGGGCTAGGAGTGGAACTGGAGACAGACTGGGCAAAGTGGACCAGTTTCCACTTCTCAAAGGGGCTGAACTTCTCTAGCCCTCTGACCTCGGTGAGCAGAACCCCTCTCATTGTCAGCTGCTCATCTCCAGTTGCCCAGACCAGCTTCTTTCTATTTTGGGAGCCCCCTGTTAGGTTCATGATGCTCTGACTGTTTCCTTCCCTTTCTCCCATACAGATACAAATAACATGTAGCTACAATGCTGCTGGCAGTTGGTCCCCATCAGCTTGCATTTGGGGCTCATGAGAGCACCTTGTTATCTCTCTTTGCTACCAATGCTGGGTTTTAGGATTTGCTGTCCAGTTACTGTGTCTTGTCTCTGAATATTGGAGACAATATAACCATGGTGTCACCTTTCCTTTCTTTCTTTCTTTTTTTTTTTTTTTTGTTTTTTTGTTTTTTTGTTTTTTCGAGGTAGGGTCTCGCTCTAGCCCAGGCTGACCTGGAATTCACTCTGTAGTCTCAGGGTGGCCTTGAACTCATGGTGATCCTCCTACCTCTGCCTCCCAAGTGCTGGGATTAAAGGCATGCACCACCACGCCCGGCCACCTTTCCATATTTCTTAGCAGCCAATCCTTGCTGCTCCCTCTCTGCAAGTCGTCAAGCCCTCTACTCTGCTGCTTTACTTATTCGTGTATTGAACATGTGTATAGATCATGCCCTGTGCCGGGCACTATTCAAGCACATAACTACTTTACGGCCCTATGAAGAACGTACTGCTCTTGTCCTCAGCAGCAGATGGAGAAACTGAACCCAAGCAAGGATAAAGGGACTTGCCTCTGTCATGATGTCAGCAACTAGAACACTGAAGTCAGCCCCAGGAAGTTGGTCCAGAGTCAGTACCAAGACAATGCTGCCTCACAATATATGCCTGA
>PVHP010048744.1:0-12446 GCA_004024765.1 Zapus hudsonius
TGAGTTTTTGATTCTGTAACACTCAATGCCAACAGTTCTACATGGCCACACATGTCTGTAACTCCAGTCCAGCTGGAAGCAGGGACCAGAGAATTTCTAGGAATCACTGATCAAGCAGGTTGACTGATTAAAAATGGCAGCTCTGGGTTTACTGAGAGACACTATCTCAATGAAGCTCACAGATGAGGGCCACCATTCTCCTTTGAACTCTGCACACATGCACATGGGGCACATTTATCTGCGCACACACAATACATGAGAAAGGAAAAAACATTTCAAAGTATTGAATGAATTTCTTTCTTAAAATCTAATGGTTTCTTTGTTCCCATCAGAAAGTCCTCTCTGTCACCGTAGCATAGACAGTGGTACCACATTTAAGCTACATGAAGGATAAGCTATAAAAGGAATTAGTAATTCTAAAAACAAAGCCCATACTTGTATTAAATGTCCCAACAGTGTGCTTTATTTTAAAAATTATTTATTTTAACATCCTGCATATTGGTCATATTCCTATCAGGTTATGCTACATCATCTTGTATTTCCTCTCTTCTCCCTCCATTCCACTGGAGCCCTCCTCAGTGGAGTTAACTGTACTCACTGTGGACTCATGAAATACAATGCACTGTCTATCATACTTAGTTCGAGTAACAGAAAAACCAATTGTGTGTTTTTTTATTAATTTATAGTGATCCACTCCAATCCTCTTTATTTAAGCTTAAAATACAAATATTTTTGCTATTTATTTTTAATAAATAGATTCATTCATTTAATAAATAACTATGAAACACAATTTTGTCAGGCTCTGTTAGATGTTGAGATTTAAGGTCAATGGAAAAGGCAGATACATAAGCAAAAATGCCTAGAGTTTATGATAAGAACTCTCTCAAAGGGGTGTGGTGGTTAGGTTTTGTTGTCAACTTGATCTTTTTAATTATCTTGGGTGGGTCTCTGAAGATGTTGGCAGGAAGGCAGCCTCTCAGTAGAGGGCAGGACGTAAAGAAGCTCAAAGAAGCTAGAAGTAAACATCCTTTCCTCTGTGGGCAGTGCAGGAAGGAAATTCCAGAGACTCGGAAAGCCATTAAGTCTGGGGAAGGGTGGTAAGACCCCACCTTAAGGCTATATAAAAGGGAAGAAATTCTCTCCTTGCCCTGCTGCCTGTTCCCTGTTCTGTGTGTGTGGTGTAGGTGATAGGTTTTTCTTTCTGCTCAGACCTGTGAAAGAGGGCCAGCCTCTTTTGCTGTTACAGGACTTCCCCTCAATCTGTAGTTTCAATAAATTCTTTCCTCCCTCAAATTGTGCTTGGTTTGAAGATTCATCCCAGCGGCGTGTGGCTGACTCTGACAAGTGGCTACACTCAAGAGCATGGGGAGAAGCTGGTCTGAGGAGTGTGAGCAGAATTCATGGGTGTACTGACATTTTTCTGGACTTAAAGAGTAAACACATAATCAGAAGGCCTGTGAGAGTATTTTCTGAGAAAATATAGAAAAAAGAGCTATATTCACTAACTATTCATGCTGGTTCTTTGGGCTAAATGCAATGGATGCAGTGAGCTCACTGATCGAGATGAGGCATCCTTACTGGCAGGGATGTGGGTATAAATTACATGTCACAAAAATCAAACTAGCTTTTGGAGCTGGAGAGATGGCTCAGTGGTTAAAGTGCTTGCCTGCAGAGCCTAAGGAACCAGGTTTGATTCCCTAGTACCCACATAAAGCCAGATGCACAAAGTGGCACATGCATCTGGAGTTTATTTGCAGTGGCTGGAGGCCCTGGTGTACCCATTCTTTAACTCTCTTCTCTCTCTCTGCTTGAAATATCAATAAATAAAAACATTTTTAAAAAATGAACTAGATTTCTGAGTGTGGTGTTACACACCTTTAATTCCAGCACTTGGGAGGCAGAGGTAGGAGGGTTGCCATAAATTCAAGGCCAGCCTGAGATTGCATAGTGAATTCCAGGCTAGAGCGAGACCCTACCACAAAAAAAAAAAGAAAGAAAGAAAGAAAGAAAGAAAGAAATTAACTATCTTAATTTTACTTTTAGAATTTTGATTCTCCTCAAAACATTAAGATTTCATGTTTTGGTACTCAGATATAGGATGTCATAAAAGTCTGAATCTGCTGAGTACTACATGTTAGGGCACATTTTGTTTATTTTGCTGCTTGCTGTTTGCTATTTGGTGGTCGTGAAGTTAATAGAAGATATTGGTGAAATAAAAGATAATCAATAGGTATATGGTTCCATTTTTTTGTGTATGCTTATTCATATGTGTGAATGTTCTCTAGCACATATGTGTGTGCAGGCTACAGGACAACTTTGAATATTATGCCTCAGGGGCCATCTACCTTCAGACAGGGTCTCTCTCTGGCCTGGAGCTCACTAAGTAGTCTAGACTGATGAGAAAATCTCAGGGTGGAGTGAATAGTTTTCTCTCTTTCAATCTCCACTGTGATGGTAATTAGCTCATAAGGTTGGGAGACTCATTTTGGGATTAGCACCTTTGCTGGAGTGGTAGGGACACAAGATCCCTCCCTTCTTCTATCTGCACCCCTAACCCCATTCATGAGAAGATACAGTAAAGTTACAGGTTCACCAACATGTGAGCCCTCACCAGACACTGGACTTGTTGGAGCCTTGACTGATGGCAGGTTTTTTTTTTTTTTTTTCTGTAGTAGCCGGAGGTGATTAATACTATACTTGCTTCTCTAAATCATTGGTATTCAGTCTTTCCCCTTTCTGTGTGACCATGGACTATTCAGCTTCTTTGAGTAGATTGGATCAAGCAAATTTTTTAGCTTAGTTATTTTGAGTTACAATATCTTTTACTTGAATTTATCCAGTGATGTGGTAGAGCTGAGGATCTTATCTCAATGTCATGGTCAATGATGTAAACTTGTAACTTAAAATTCGACACAGTGGGACTCTTTACCAACAAAATGATCAGATGCTACAAACCAGAGCACAATGAGGTTGTTGTATGATCACACCACTGGACCCATCTTTGTCTTAGCTGATTCCCTAACCAATGTTCAATGCTAATAAGTGATAAAAGAAATTGATTTTATTTTTTTTATGGGAGGAAAGTATTTATTGAAGCTACAGATCCAGGGGAAGTTCCAAAATAGTGAAAAATGTTGCACCCCTTTCACAGGTCCAAGCTGAGAGAGAAACCCATCACTAAAACCACACACACAGAACAGCAAACAGGCAGGGGACATGTGGAGAAATCTCCTTCCCCTTGATATAGTCTTAGAGCAAGGTCTTACAGCCCTATCCCAGACTTAATGGCTTCCTGAGTCTCTGGAATTTCCATTCTGTGTTCACTTCTAGGTTTCCCTGAGCTTCTTTACACCCTGCCTCCACTGAGAGGCTGCCTTCCTGTAAACACCCTCAGAGACCCAATCAAGATAATTTAAAAAATCAAGTTGACAACAAAACCATCACAGGGAGGAAATCATAATGGTTTATGGTCTATGATTATGGAAGCTATCAATAAAAGTTTAAAAAAAATGACAGGTCTTTTACTATAAGTGAAGTTCATATGCCTGTTTGTGAGATTTTCAGAAAATTGCAGGTTTGCATCTGGGAAGAAAAAGGCTATAGTTGGTCATCTATACTTAAGCATGTTCATAGCTACACATTAACATTATTATTTTAATTATTTCTATATAGCATGACTATCGCCTCTTTGTAGGCAACTGGTGGGTGTGCTGAAATTCTTGACTCTTAACCGCTAAGCCATCTCTCCAGCTCTGAAATTCTTGACTCTTCAAAAGACTTCAACCATATTCAGATGAGGGCTCTTTTCCCTTCCTATGTCCCCCTTCTTTTCCCTGTCCTTCTACCACCAGACCTCAAAGGCTTTCCCAACTCCTGCCTGTGGTGGAGAGACCAAAGGACAACAGGACCCTCACAGCATTCTCCCATCCTGATGAAGCTGCAATGGGCCAGGTTGTGCTGAATCCTCAATTGACCCCCAACATCACTAAAGGTAGGAAAACAGGAGCAGCATGGGCACATCTGCCTTCATTTTGAAAAAACCAAATAGGTAAAGGGCTGAAGAGATGGGTCAGTGGGTAAACTGAGGAATAAAACACTGGGCATGGTGGTACATCCTTTTAATCTCAGCACTGGGGAGATGGAGACAGGCGGTTCCCTAGTCTAGGGCATCAGTGAGCCCTAGGTTTGGTTAGATACTCTGTCTCTAAAGAGCCAAAATGAGGTGAAGAACACCTGAGGAGGACATCTGACATCAACTGCTGGCCTCCACAGACATGTACATACATACGTGCTAGCATGTGCACACCCATGAGCACCCATATGCACCCAAACATGCATGCACACAAACCAAAAGGAAAAAAAAACTGTGGAAAAATTTCTTGGCAACTCTTTGGTATGTCACTTCTGAAGCCACAAAAATTCCATATGTACTAAGACATGTAAACCCAACTCTCTCTTGACAAACCTACATCTACACTTAGGTGTGTTCTACTCTTTCACAAGCTATCATTTGCCCTCTAATTTAATGCTTGTGCTTACAGTTATATTAAAAATTTCTTCTTTCCAACTGATCAGGGATGGGGAGGGGGGGAATTGGGGAATTCGGGATAAAAACACATTATTTGCCCACTAAATAATGTAACTCATTATGGACAATAAATATATATTTAAAAAATTTTCTTTATAAATTCCAATTGTTTTATACCAATTGGTTCTGCCATTCTTTTTTTCCTGTTTTTAATTTTTAATATCATTATTATCCACAACTAGATACATTGCATGAGCAAATCTTATGATGGTTCCCCTACTTCCCTCCTCCCTGTCCCCAGTCCACTGGGAACCCTCCTCAGTGGGCATACTGGACCAGTCCATGGAATACAGAGCAATTTGTCTTGGGGTTAGGATTCTTCCAACTCTATCCATGGCCCCTCTTACCTGGTGATGTCCCCAGCTTCCTCTGGAGCTTATTGCATGAAAATAAGGAATTTATGGTATTGATTTTTTATTGGTTTAGCTTATTATATAAGTCCCCTCATCCTCACATTCCTCCCCCCACAATTCCTTCCATCCCCTTTTACAGTCTCTCAATTCACCTGTCAGGTTTGCTTAGAGTTTAAGCTTAGTTTAGGACTGATATATGAGGGAGAATATGTGGAATTTGTCTCTCTGTTCTTATGTGAATTCACTTAGTATGATCTGCTTCAATTCCATCCACTTTTCTTTAAATTTCATTATAGCATTTTTCCTTTCAGCTGAGTAGAATTACATCATGTAAATGTATCACAACATTGATATCCATTTGTCCAGTGATGGGCATTTGGGTTGATTCCAATTCTTAGCTATTATGAATCGAGCTGCTATAAACATGGTTGAGCAAATGTCTCTGTGCTGGGGCATGAAATCTTTAGGGTAGATGCCCAGTAGAGGGATAGCTGGATCCTTTGGTAGCTCTATATCCATCCTACTCAGGAGTCTCCACACTGCTTTCAACAGTGGTTGTACCAGTTTGCAATCCCACCACCAGTGAATGAGGGTGCCTTTCCCCCAACATTCTCACCAGCATCTATTGTTGGATTTTTAAATTATTGCCACTCTGATTGGAGTGAATTGGAATCTAATTGTGGTTTTGCTTTGCATTTTCCTGATGATTAAGGATGATGAACACTTTCTTAAATGAGAATTGGCCATTTGTGTTTTCTCCTCTGTGAATTCTCTGTTGAGATCAATGCCCCATTTTGTGAAAGGGCTGTTTGATTTTTTATTATTAATTTTTTTGAGTTCTTTGTTAGTTCTAGATATTAGACCTCGGTCTGTGTTATAGCTGGCAAAAAAATTATCTCCCATTTTGATGGTGGTCAATTGGCTCTGAGTAGGTATGTTTGTTTGTTCAGAAGTTTTTAAGCTTGATGAGATCCCATTGGTTAAGTGATTGTTGTACTTCCTGGGCTACTAGAGGTTTGTTCAGGAGATTTTCCCAACTCTTATCTCATGGATAGTTCTTCCTATTATTTCTTCTAGGGTTTTCAGAGTTTCAGGTCTTATGTTGAGGTCTCTGATCCACTTGGAGTTGGTCCTTGTGCTTGGTGAGAGGAGTGGGTCTAGTTTCATTTTTATACAAGTACTTATCCAATTTGTCCAGCACCATTTGCTGACGATGCCATCTTTATGCCAGTGAATGTTGTTGGCACCTTTATCAAAGATCAAGTATTTATAGTTACTTGAACTAAGAGCAGGGAGGGTGATCAGTTCCGTTCCATTGGTCTGTCTGTTTTTATGCCAGTACCATGCTGTTTTTGTTACTATGGCTTTGTAGTATATCTTTAAATCAGGAATGGTGGTACCACCTGAAGATGTTATTTTTTTTTTAAACTAAGGGTAGATTTGGCTATCTGAGAGGCCTTTTGCCAGTCTAAATAAATTTTGAGATTATTTTTCTATCTCCATAAATAATGAAGCTGAGATATTTATTGGCTTGGCATTGAATCTATATATTGCTTTTGGAAGAATTGTCATTTTTAGATTTGTAAGTTTATATGCATCAGTTCAGGTTAAACTCAATTTTTCTTTATATGCTATTAATTTTTTAAATTAGCCTTATTTAGTCCAAGGTTGATTTCCTATTATGCAGGTATTTATTTGTATGTGTATGTGATGTTCTAATCAGAAACTGTTTTCAAACAAGAAAAAATTCAACCTAGCCTAAATGATAGGGAAGCATATCTGTGTCCTATGCAGGGTGAGGGGACATGAGTATGATTTATGCTTTTTATTGATGAATCCAGGGATTGAGACTATTCTCACCTTGTCCTTCTTGCAAAGGATTAATCTCTGCTTTTCTTCTTATCTGTGTCATTCTTCCATATCTCCTTAAGGCTAGCTTTCTCTGCTTGCTCATTAGAACCCAAATGAACTCCAAGTAGGAATGTATCTGCCAGAAATATGTCACATCTCCTCTCTGTGTGTCTTAAATAGACTTAAGCTACTGAGAAAGAACTGGATCTGGATTTTTGAGTCACGTACTACTCTTGGTTCAGTCAATTATGGTTATAAGGATGTGGCCCTTTAACAGATTCGTGTATCCACACTCACATGTTCAATGAAGCCTGAAACTTGGGGAGAGAAATTTTAGAGATGAATCCATGGTTTAGCAGACACTACAAAACATGTGTGCTGCAAATTTAGCTAAAATATGCTCTCATGCTGGAATAATTGAAACTTAATTTCATCCCAGTGTACATTAATGGATTGATGTGGTAAACTTCTTTCTATATTTAACAACCTATCCAACTATAAAAAATAGCTAACACTTTGTGTTCCTTCTAACAAATCAAATTATTAAATCATTTACTTGATTGTCATCACACATAGGAGATGCTTTTCCTTATTGTTTTTCAGAAATGCCTTTTATGTTCTTGTATTACAAAGTGACCTAATTAACTGAAAAAACCACATAATCAGCTCTTTAAAAATCCATAAAGCAAAACATAATAAGCATAGTAACCCAAGAAATAAAGTATAAATTAATAATACAGAGCAGTGGGAAACATCTAATAAACATTATTAGTTTGAAAATAGAAATGTCATGTCATTGGTATTAACAAATCATTTTCTAAATAGTAGCTCTTTCTTGCTGATATTTAGTGAGATTTATTTCTTTGGTGAAGGAAACAAAAAACCTGCAAGGTTTTCTCCTAGCTTTCATTAGTGATACGGTGTGACAATTTTCTCTCTTGGTGGGTCTATTGAGGGAAAGAACCATAATATGGATCCATTTAGGAAAGCAAATTTCAGATATCTGACCAGAGGAGAAGGAGATGAGTAGCAAAATCTCCAATATGCATGTTCCTTTCAAAATATCTTAGTATAATTTGGTTTCATCCATGTTTTACTCCATACAAAAATGCCTCACTAAACCTTTTGCTTTGAAAACAAAGGAAAACCATGTGTCATGGAGGAATGCTGCTTCTGTATTTCCAGCTTCCTTCTTGTCCATGGTTTGTTGGGTGTATACTGTTAGCTCTAAATATGCGATTCCTGTGACCTTGGAAAATCACTCCATTCTAGTTAGGACTTAGTTCTTTAGAGGCACATCCTCTGCAGGAGAACACAAAGTGATAGTGATGGCGTTTGACTTGCATGTTTTCTTGCTGAGGGAAAGACATTGCTTCCATGGTGTTTAGGGAGAGAGGGAGACAGAGTGGGCTGAGATATGCCAGTCAGAGTGGTGAAGTGGAACTAATATTCCTCTAAGGGAATGTTGCTGCATATTTTCCAGAGGTGGATTTTAGCTTGGGTGACACAGATGGCTGCCTAGTCCTTGGCACGCTCCTCCTGCCACTGACTGGGGCCTGCTGGGCTCCAGGTGTCTCTGGAAATGCTCTTCGTTTTGCTCAGGGGATCACGAGGTGGGATGGCGTCCTCGACATCCCAGAGCTGTGGATGCAGGCCATGTGAGTTTGGGCCAAGAGACAATTCTTTTCTCATTTGTTTCTTATTACCAACTTTCAAGATGTCACAAATCCTATATCTAGAGACACTTGTTCCAGCTTAGAGTTGATTTTTCTGGGAGGCGACAGCAAAAAGGATTTGAATGTTGGGGGAGGAAAGAGGAAGAGTTTTCAAATAAAAATTTTCCCTTTTATGAAAAAGAAACAAATTAGATGTTCTCAATTTTTTCCTTCCCTCAGGACTGACTGAAATAAAGCTTGTCAAAGATTAAAATGTAATTCTCATTTCTCTTCATTTTAAGTTGTGTGTAAGGAATACAAAGGATTGAAGTGTGCTGTTGCACCTAAATGCATTGACCTAACAAATGTGTCCAGGTCATTGACGATGGGGTCAGTCACTATGCTGAAGGAAAGAAACACACAGATAATGAGGAGGGAAGCAGAGATTTATTGAGAAAAAGGTAACTGTGTCCCAAAGTGTGAGGGCAAAGATGCTTAACATTTTTGCCAGCACCAGAAGAGAAAGAAAGGATAAAGGAAAAGTTATTATTATATATAATATGTAATATTATATATAATTATAATTATATATTATATAATTTAGCAGTAAGGGAGAGTCTTCAAGAAACTACCCTTATGGAGGGGCTTCTGTGGGTCTCATGCATTTTCTCATTAAGGGGATAACCACTCCCCCACCTTCTTAGTATGTCTTTTAAAAAATATATATAATTATTGTCCATAATGAGTTACATTATTTAGTGGGCAAACAATGAGTTGTTATCCTCAATTCCCCAATGCCCCCCTCCCCATCCCCAATCAGCTGGATATCCTCCTCCATAGTCCTTGTGACAGGGGACCATGGATAGCCTAGTACTCAGCCCGGTTCTCCTGGCCCAAGTGTGTTGTTACTGAGGGGTGCCATGCCTCTGGATAGTCTTCCCTCACCACAGCTCTCACAATCTTTCCACCCCCTCTTCCGCTCAGTTCCCTGAGTCATGGTGGGTGAGTATTAAGGCTGCTTTAATGTTGTGAGCTTAGGGGTCTTTGTGTCGAAAATTGTTGGTTTCTGTCATCCTGGCTTATCCTGTGTTGATTGAATGGCTGTGGCTGTGGGTCCCTTGTTCGTCCAGTCATACGCTGCGGGATTCCATATGGATCCTCCACGATATGGCTGTGGTGGCTCATCTCTTGCCAGGATCTCAGCTATCTGCCTATGGTCGGATGGTAGGATTAGATGGGCCACAGCTCTCTCACTGCATCCTGAAAAATACAAACATATTCTCCATTGGAGGGTGGGATCAGTTTAGGTTAACAGATATACACAATTCTGGATTACCAAGATTCTATTTTTAGTAGCGTCTCCGTCAATTTCTCCCATAGTGCATCTTTTCTTGTGAGCCCAAGAGTATGGGATCTGGTGCCTATCGCCCTGAATCCCCACTTCCAGTCAAGGGCTCCCCCTCCCTAAGTGGAATAGGTGGCCAAATTTGAAAGCTGTTGATTGTCTCCCCCAGGCCCAGGCTCCTCCATTGCACAAGTGCTCCTTTCTTGGTTCACTGTTCTCTCCCAGTAGGAGGTATGGTCAGCCTATTCATGGCTCCATGTTGTTTTAATAAAGAAAGAAAAAGGAACCAGTCTGGGGTCCGGCTGGAGTTTTCCCAGGACCGCTTCTGTTCCCCAGCTGGGAAGAGGCGCCGATTCGGGGAGGCGGGGCCGGCTGCTGTCCCTGGCCAGGTGTGCTGCTGGCTGGCTAACACCAGGGTGTGAGCCCGCACGGAGGTGACTGTGGTGACCACGGCAGCAGCGGTGGCTGTGGTGGTGGCGCGGGGGACCTGAAATCAGGCACCCATGGAGGCATGTCCATGGGCCTGAGAGCCTGTGCAAGTGTCACAGCTCTGTGTGTTCAGCTCTGGAAGCATGGCTTCCTAGGGGAATCACAGTTCCCCATGTGTTACAGTGCAGTCCCGGGAGAAAAAACATCCATGGCAAGAAGTCCCAATCACCAAAAACATCCAAGTCTTTATTGTAACAGTATTGTAGATTTAAATAGAAATTGAGGAGGAGGGAGGGAAAGAAATGGGCAATGAGGATTGGCAGAAATCAGCAACCTGTGATTCCCTGCTTTGCCTGCGGACGTGAGTTTGGGCATGTATTAGATGGTGGTGGTAGCGAAACTGTCACCTTCTAGGCACAGCTGGGGTGTGAACCTGGGTCTATGTGGCATGCTTTTGGGGGTTTGGGAGTCTCAGAGTTGAGGGCGGAGATAGGGAAACACCTACCGGGTTTAGCCACCGGGGTTTCTGACCTTCTTCAACACCCTCTTAACCCTTCGTCCTCCATGCCATCCTTAAACAATACCAACAGCCCCAGACTGTGTTTTATGCCAGTGGTCTCTGTTTACTCCTGCTGTCATTTATTAGCTTCCCCTGGCAGCTTGTGCAGTGCCTTCCAGCACTACATTAATTACCACCTGGGGGCTGGTTACCATTCAGGACCTCAAAGGGTCTCTCGATGCTGATCGATGGCATTCTGTGGTTTCTTCAGCAACAGGGTTTTGCCTCAGGCATGGGGGGCATTCAAGGGCTTTGACAGAATTCTGTCTTGTTTTTGGAACCTCATGGGTCACTTTGGTCAACAGCTCAGTGAGGGAAGGAACCAGTGACTGGGACCAGGGGTTGTCAGACTGATCAATTTTTCACAGGCCTAATTAGACTCTCTCCCCTACTACTCATGGCCCCTCTTGCCAGTCGACATCCACTACTTTCTCAATAGGTTACAGTATGCTTGTTAGGATTTTATGTTTTTGAACCTAATTTGGATTAGCCTCATGCTTAAGCCGTTCCCCTTCCCCCATCACTTACCCCTCATTCATAACCTCTCACTTCTTTCTACTAGTCTGCGTAGAGTTTACAGTTATCCTGGTTATGGACCACATATGAGGGAGAATATGCAGTGTTCGATTCTCTGTTCTTTTGAGTGTTCACTTAGTAAGATCTGCTCAAAGTCAGACCATTTTTTCCTAAATTTTGATATGTCATTTTACCTTTCAGCTGAGTAGAATTCCATCGTGTAAATATACCACAGTTTCGCTGTCCATTCCTCCATGGATGGGCATTTGGGCTGATTCCAATTCTTGGCTATTATGAATTGAGCTGCTATAAATATAGATGTACAAAAGTTTCTGCATCGAGATGTGACATCTTGTGGGTAGATGCCTAGTAGAGGGATAGCTGGGTCCATTGGTAGTTCTATGTCCATTCTGTCTAGGAGTCTCCACACTGCTTTCCATAGCAGTTGAATGAGTATGCAATCCCACCAGCAGTGAATGAGGAGGGTTCCTTTTCCCCACATCCTCACCAGCAAAGATTGTGGTTGGTTTTCCTTATGATTTCCATTCTGACTGTGGTAAGGTGGTACCTCATTGTGGTTTTGATTTGCATTTCCCTGATGCTTAAAGATGCTGAGCACTTTCTTAGATGGTACAAGGCCATTTGTGTTTCCTCCTCTGTGAATTCTCTGTTGAGATCAGTGCCCCATTTTGTGAGGGGGCTGTTCGAGATTTTAATATATATTTTTTTGAGTTCTCTGTAAGATCTGGAGATTAGGCCTTTGTCTGAGTTATAGCTGGTAAAGATTGTCTCCCACTTTGATGGGGGTCTATTGGCTCTGAGTATGGTTTGTTTGTATGTACAGAAGATTTTGAGCCTGATCAGGTCCCATTGGTTAAGTGATCATTGCATTTCCTGGGCTGCTGGAGATTTGCTCAGGAAAATTTTCCCTACTCCTATTTCATGTAGAGTTCCTCCTATTTTTTCTTCCAGGGTGTTCAGGGTTACAGGATTTATATTGAGGTCTCTGATCCATTTGGAGTTGACTTTTGTGCATGGTGAAAGGAGTGGGTCTATTTTCATTTTTTTTTACATGTGTTTATCCAATTCGTCCAGCATCATTTTGTGAAGATGCTATCTTTGGCCCATTGTACATTGTTGGCCCCCTTGT
>PVHP010048745.1:0-12433 GCA_004024765.1 Zapus hudsonius
TTTTTTTTTTTTTTTTTAATATTTATTCATTTTTCAAGGAGAGAAAGAGTGCACACCAGGGCCACCACCTTGTGGGTCCGGCTTATGTGGGTACTGGGGAATTGAACCCAGGGCCTTAGGCACTGGAGGCAAGTGCCTTAACTGCTGAGCCATCTCTCCAGCCCCCTTTCAGGTTTTTTTAAAAATTGAGATTTAAAAAAAATTTTAAAAATTTTTATCAGAGAAAGAGAGAATGAATATGAATGGGCATGCCAGGCCTTCTGCTACTGTCAGCAAGCTCCAGACACTTGTGCTAGTTAGATTGTGCCCCTGGCTTTATGTGGGTACTGGAGATTTGAACCAGGCCCTGCAGGCTTTATAAGTCATTATTCTCTCCAGTCTCCTTCCCCATCCCACTTTAAAAAATGGTTTTTATTTATTTGAAGATAGAGATACAGAGAGAGAGAGAGAGAGAGAGAGAGAGAGAGAGAGAGAGAGAGAGAGAATATGAAGGGTGTGCCAGGACCTCTAGCCATTGCAAATGAACTCTAGATGCATGTGCCAATTTGTGCATCTAGTTTTATTTGAGTACCTATGCCTTCAGGTTTTGCAAGCAAGCACCTTTAATCTTGAGCCATCTCTCCAGCTCCCAATTGCAATTTTCTTTCTTTCTTTCTTTCTTTCTTTCTTTCTTTCTTTCTTTCTTTCTTTCTTTCTTTCTTTCTTTCTTTCTTTCTTTCTTTCTTTCTTTCTTTCTTTCTCTCTCTCTCTCTCTCTCTTTTCTCTCTCTCTTTCTTTTTCAAGGTAGGGTCTTGCTCTAGCCTAGGCTGACCTGGAATTCTCTACGTAGTCTTAGGGTGGCCTTGAACTCATGGCTCCCGAGTGCTGGGACTAAAGGCATGGACCACCACGCCGGCCCTGTATTCCCCACTCCTCCCAAGAAGACATCTAACATTGAAATGATGACACTTCTTTTTCGAGTCAGGGTCTGCTTTAACTCAGGTTGATCTGAAACCCAGGCTGGCCTCAACTCACAGTGATCCTCCTATCTCAGCCTATGAATGCTGGATTTAAATGTGTGACACCAAGCCTGACTGTAGTTATTTTACTGTGTGTGTGCATATGTGCACTAGGGCCTCTTGCTGTGCAAACTAATATCAGACACTTATGCCTCTTTCTGTGTCCTGGGTGGCCTGGGAACTGAACCTCATACAATACAGTAGGCTTTGTAATAAGCAAGTGCTTTTAACCCTTGAGCTTCCTGCTTAGCCCTTACCACTTTATCTTAAAAACAAAAACAAAACAAACCAGTCATCCATGTGTGGTAGCACTGGGGAGGCAGAGGTAGGAGGATAACCCCGAGTTCAAGGCCACCCTGAGACTACATAGTGAATTCCAGGCCAACCTGGGCTAGTGAACCTTGAAAAACAAAAAAATCAAAAATGTGTTTTAAGTGTATGGCTCCTGAGTGCTGGGATTAAAGGCGTGGACCACCACGCCCAGCTGCCCAGGTAAGTTTGAGTGTTGATTTAGGGAGGTTGAGGGAGCAAAGTCCAACTTGCTTCCTAAATTCTTTCTTCCTTAAAAACATTATACTTGGCATTTAGGAGGCAGAGAGAGGTAGGAGGATCACCATGAGTTCAAGGCCACCCTGAGACTTCATAGTGAATTCCAGGTCAGCCTGGACTGGAGCGAGACCCTACCTCGAAAAACAAAAAGCAAAAACAACAACAACAACAACAAAACATTATACTTGGAATCACACCAGTTTCTCCCCCCCCCCCCCCCAGGTAGGGTCTCAGTCTGACCTGGAATTCACTGTGTAATCTCTCAGGACAGCCTTGAACTCATGGCAATCCTCCTACCTCTGCCTCCCGAGTGCTGGGATTAAAGGCGTGAGCCACCACGCCCGGCTTGCTTTTTAAAAAAAAATTAAATATTTTTATATTTACTTGCAAGCAGAGAGTGAAGAGAGACACAGAATGGGTATGCTAGATCCTCTAACTGCTGCATCTGACTTTAGGTGGTATTGGGGAATCCAGGTAGTTATGTTTTGCAGGCAAGCACCTTAACCGCTGAGCCAACTCTCTAGCCCTGACACCGATTTTTAATTGGTTTATCTTCAGGGATTATAAAGCCAACTTGTATAGCTTCTAGTATACTTTCTTATTTTGCTAATTATCAGATGTCAAAATGATGATGCTTCTATAATTAGAAAGAAAAAGAAAAGATTCAAAGAATATTCTAATACATTAAATATTTTTAAGCTAATAGTTAATCATCTATAGAGGAAATTCTTGTGACATCCTAAAATCTTAGCTCCTTTGAAAATCATTCTCTCACTGGCTGATTTTTTTTTTTTTAAATCTTTGAACCATTACATTAATTGTGAAGTTAAGTGGTTGTTGCCAAGTTAGTGCTGGGACCAAAGAAAATGTTTACCTGTTTCTCAGGCCTCTGAGGATTTAAAAGCTTCAGCTTTCTGCTTAATTGCCTCTAAGGAATACATTTTTGAATGCCAAGGAAAATAATTGAGTTTTTTAGTAAGATAGTTCTTTTTTTTTTTTTTTTTTTTGGTTTTTCGAGGTAGGGTCTCGCTCTAGCCCAGGCTGACCTGGAATTCACTCTGTAGTCTCAGGGTGGCCTCGAACTCACGTCCTCCTACTTCTGCCTCCCGAGTGCTGGGATTAAAGGCGTGCGTCACCACGCCCGGCAATAGTTCCTTTTAAAAAAATGTTATATCCTGGGCATGTGTTGCAGTCAGCTTTGTAGTTTCTTTTTTTTTTATTTTATTTTATTTATTCATTTTCAAGCAGAGAGATACAGAGGGGGAGAGAGAGAGAGAGAGAGAGAGAGAGAGAGAGAGCGCACCAGGGCCACCACCTTGTGGGTCTGGTCCTGGGGAATTGAACTGGGGGCCTTAGGCACTGGAGGCAAGTGCCTTAACCGCTGAGCCATCTCTCCAGCCCCAGCTTTGTAGTTTCTGCACAGAAAGAACCCAAACAAAAGCGGCTTGTGGAGGAATGGGTTTATTTGGCTTACGGACTCGAGGGGAGACTCCATCCTGGCAAGGGAAAACGATGGCATGAGCAGAGGGGTGGACATCACCTCTGCCACAGCACTGCAAACAGCGGCAGGAAGGTGTGCCAAATACTGGCAAGGGGGAGCTGGCTTATAACCCCCAAAAAGTCCGCTCCCAACAACACTGCTCCATCGAGTTTGTAAAATCTAAACTGCCATCAGCTGAGGATCGATTACCCAGAACACTTTCATTTGTTTGTGGGGGACACCTGGATCAAACCATGACAGCATGGTTGTGCATAACTTTCTTCCCAGTACTTGGGAATTTGAGAGGTCGGAGGATTACTAAGTCCAGCCTGAGACTACATTGTAAATTCCAGTTCAGTTAGGGCTAGAGGGGGAGACCCTATCCTAAAAAGGATTTTTTTGAGAGAGGAGAGAGATTGAGAGAGAGAGAGAATGAGCATGCCAGGGCTACTTGTGCCACTTTGTGCATATGGCTTACAAGACTACTCAGGAATGGAGCCAGAAGGACAAAGCGGTGCTTGTACCTGGAGTTGGTCTGCAGTGGCAAGAGTCCATACTCATTAACTCTTTGTGCATCTCTTTTAAATAAATTTAAAAAAATATATTTTATATATATTTTTTCTGAGATTGGGTCTTACTCTAGCCCAGGCTGAGCTAGAATTTACTGTGTAGTCTCAGTCTGGCCTCAAATTCACAGCGATCCTCCTACCTCTGCCTCATGAGTGTTGGGATTATAGGCATGCTACACCATACCCAGCTTAATAAAAATATTTAAAATTAAAAAAATTTTTTTGTTTGTTTTTTTGAGGGTGGATCTCACTCTAGCCCAGGCTGACCTGGAATTCACTCTGTAGTCTCAGGGTGGCCTCTAACTCATGTCCTCCTACCTCTGCCTCCCAAGTGCTGGGATTAAAGGCATGCGCCACCATGCCTGGCTTAAAATGATTTTTTAATTAATTGAAAGGGTGAGAGAAATAGATAGAATGGGAGGGCCAGAGCCTCAAGCCATAGCATCTGGCTTTATTCAAGTCCTGGGGAATCGAACTCAGGTCCTTCTGCTTTACAGGCAAGCACTTTAACCACTGAGCCATCTCTGTAGCTCCAATAAAAACATTTTTTAAAAGTTCTGAAATTAAAAAAAAACCTGTTGACAGTTTTCATATGTGTATGTAATGAGTATTGATTATAATCTCCCTCTACATGACATTTAGTCAAGTGTCAGACCTGGAATGAAGACTGCAGAAAGGAAAGCAGAAATCAGCCTCCCCCCTTGCTCCCTCACCCCCTTGCTCCCTCTCTCCCTTTCCTCCCTCCCTTCCTTCCTCTCCCTTCTTCCCTCCCTCCCTCCCACCATCCTAGTCTCCCTGTCTCATCTATCTCTAAGGAGGGAGGGAGGTAGAAAGAGAATGGATGTGCTAGGGGCCTTTTGCTGTTGCAAATGAACTCCAGACCCATTCTGTGATGAGTGCATCTGGCTTTATGTGGGTACTGGAGATTTGAACCCAGGCTGTCAGGCTTCACAAACAAGTGCCTTTAACCACTGGGCCATCTCTCTAGCCCTTGATTTTAATTTTAACGTAATTTTAAATGTCTAGTAAGTATATTCTAAAAGCTTTTGATCTATTCCAGGACTGGCAGCCACCATTTGCATGTGATGTTGATAAACTTCATTTTACTCCCCGTATCCAGAGGCTGAATGAATTGGAGGTAATAACTTTATTAATACTCTTGTTTCCTGAAGAATCTCTATTATATTATAGATATATAGGATATATCAATATATAGATTAAGAATCTCTACAATATAATACGGTTTTAGTGAGATGAAAGTATGGCAAAACAAATGTCAGGGCATTGTAGGAAACCAAATTTTATTAATTTTTGTCAGTCACTATTCTCTTTTTTGAGGTAGGGTCTCGCTTTAGTCCAGGCTGACCTGGAGTTCACTATGTAGTCTCAGGGTGGCCTTGAACTCACGGCAATCCTCCTAACTCTGCATCCTGAGTGCTGGGATTAAAGACGTGTGCCACCATGCCTGGCAAGAAATATATTTTTAAATATTTTATTTATTTGAGAGAGTAAGAGAAAGAAAGAGGCAGATAGAGAGAATGTACGTGCCAGGGCCTCCAGCCATTGCAAATGAACTTCAGATGCATACGTCACCTTGTGCACCTGGCTTTACGTGGGTACTTGGGAATTGAACTTGAGTCCTTCTGCTTTGCCGGCAAGTGGTGTAACTGCTCTAGCCCATCAGTCACTATACTTTGGCCCATTAATTCATATATGTCATAATAATCACTAGAATTTAGATTTAAAAAAACTTATTTGCAAGCAGTAAGAGACAGGAGAGAGACAAAGAGAATGGGCACACCAGGGCCTCCAGCTGCTGCAAAGGGACTCCAGATGCATGCATCAATTTGTACATCTGGCTTTATGTGAATGCTGGGGAATCGAACTTGGGGGGTCATTTGCCATTGCAGGCAAATGCCTTAGCCATTGAGCCATCATCCATCAGCCCTAGAATTTAAATTTTTGAAAAGAAACTGCTTTTGAGAACAATACAATAGGAAAGGTTTTGTAGCCCTTGTTTTCTTCCAAGTACACTTGAAACATTTTTTATTTTCCTGGCATAGGAGGAGGACTGGTTTACCATTGTGTTGATTTTAATGTATGACTATGCAACCATCTTATTTCCTGTCATTTTGGCTACTTTTCTGTTGAGCTCAAAAGGTGGCAGGTATTAGCAGGCATATTAAAGTAAGGTAGGTGAGTTCTGAGTACAGTGACATGTCTATATTCCCAGTTACTTGGAAGGTTGGGGTGGGAGGATTGCTTATGTCATGATCAAAGCCAAATAGTGAGGCCCTTGTCCTGAAACTAGATGAGGTTAAAACTGATTTCTTTGTCATTTAGGCTCAAACTCGTGTAAAATTGAATTTTCTGGACCAGATTGCAAAGTATTGGGAGTTACAAGGAAGTACTCTGAAAATTCCACATGTGGAGAGGAAGATTTTGGACTTGTTTCAGCTAAATAAGGTAAAGTGTTAATATCTTTTCTGATATTTTTGTGATCATTTTCTTGTTTACATATGTAAAATGAGATTTTCGATTTAGTTGCATATTGCGGATCAGGTACTGTCCGTCTGGTTTGGAAGCCATCTTATAGGTTTTGTTGTCTTTTATTACTTATTTATTTTTTGGTTTTTCGAGGTAGGGTCTCACTCTAGCCCAGGCTGACCTGGAATTCACTATGTAGTCTCAGAGTGGCCTTGAACTCATGGTGATCCTCTTACCTCTGCCTCCTGAGTGCTGGGATTAAAGGCATGTACCACCATGCCTGGGTTGATGTCTTTTATTTAAAACTTCTCAACACTGTTAATTGTTCCTTTCCATTTAAGTACATTTAAAAAAGGAAACTAAGGGTCAGGAAGAGAATCTTGGCCAAACTAAAATGGCTAAGATGTATATTTCAATTTCAGTTTACCTCTTTCTAACAAACATGATGATAAATGCTTACTATTCATTATTTATAGAGAGTTTAAGGGTCACAAAATATGAGCAAGTTTGGGGGGGGCGTCTTGTAAGAGGGCTGCTTTGGTGATTTGAGAAGTTGCTTTAGGACTGATAAAATGTTAATGTTCCACCATGTTGTCAGATGAACTGTTTGTTTATTTTTCCTCAATGTAGGGTCTCTCTCTTGCCCAGTCTGACCTGGAATTTACTATGTAGTCTCAGGCTGACCTCAAAATCACAGAAATTCTCCTACCTCTGTCTCTTGCATGCAGGGATTAAAGGTGTGCACCACTACGCTTGGCTCTGTTTTAATTTTCTATGCTAAAATTAATAGTACAGGCTGGGCATGGTGGTGCATGTCTTTGATTCCAGCACATGGGAGGCAGAGGTAGGAGGATTTCTGTGATTTTGAGCCTACCCTGAGTGAGTTTCATGTCATCCTTGGCTAGAGTGAGATCCTACCTTGAAAAAACAAAAAATCAGTTGTATAGGATTATTACAATTATTATATTTTTTGTTGTATGTACGTTTACTTTTGACCTAGGAAGTATAGTTTTAAAAGATTTCCATAACTGGTAATGTGTTGCTCTTAGAATTTCCATGTAAGTGTTTCTATTTTTTTCTTTTGTTTTAACAGCTTGTTGCAGAAGAAGGTGGATTTGCAGTTGTTTGCAAGGATAGAAAGTGGACCAAAATTGCCACCAGGATGGGGTTTGCTCCTGGTAAAGCTGTGGGCTCCCATATCAGAGGACATTATGAACGAATTCTCAATCCCTACAACTTATTCCTGTCTGGAGATAGTTTACGGGTGAGTTTTTTGGTTTTTTGAGGTAGGGTCTCTAGTCCAGGCTGACCTGGAATTCACTGTGTAGTCTCAGGGTGGCCTCGAACTCAGGGCAATCCTTCTACTTCTGCTGGGATTAAAGGCATGGGCCACCACGCCTGGCTTCTAAATGCTTTAAGGAGTGGCTTTTTCTTTTGTGGGATTAGGTGATTATGGTGTGATATTAATCACTTCTAAATCACAGTTTCTCAAAAGGTTAAAGTCTGCATGTAGTAGCATTAGTTATAAAACCAATACACAGGTGTGAACTTTTAAATTATGGTCTAGAACAAAATGATAAAGCTCTTCATATATATTCAAAAAAGTTGCTAAATTTGATTTTTGTCTTGGGTCTTTAAAGTTCTTATACAGAACCATTATACAGACTTTGGAACCACTAAAAGTAGTGGGAAATAGAGACTGAATATATAAGTGCCAGAAGTTCTTTCTTTTAAATTTTTATTTATTTGCACGTGTGTGTGTGTGTGTGTGTGTGTGTGTGTGTGTGTGTGTGTGTGTGTGTGTGTGGCTGGCACACTAGGACCTGTTGCTGCAACAAACAAATGCCAGCCACTTAGCCACTTTTTGCATTTGGTTTATGTGACTTGCTTGGGAACTGAACCCGGCCTGCAGGCTTTGCCATTAGCTCCTTCCCTTCCCCTTCCCTCTTCCAAGGCTGGGCTCTATGCCTGCTAGGCAAGTGCTTTACCATTGAAGTACTTCCCCAGCCCAAAGAATATGCCAAGTATAAATGGTAAAATGACACAACATATTCGAAAATGGCTACATTTTGTTGTTCCTCATATTATTTATGGATTCTCTTATGAAAGATAAATGGAGATTCATATTAGCTTCATCAGTAATATATATATATATATTTAAATATAGAAAAATATTGTAGTCTTTTAAAAATATTCATTTGAGAGAGAGAGAGAGACAGAGACAGAGACAGAGACAGATAGAGGGAGTCAGGCAGGCATACACAGAGAATTATTGTGCCAGGGCCTCCAGCCACTGCAAACGCACTCCAGACACATGTGCCAGTTTGTGCATTTGGCTTTATGTGTGCACTGGGGAAACAAACTTGGATCCTTTTGCTTTGCAGTCAAACACCTTCACTCTCCAGCCCATCAGCAGTAATATTTTTGAGTGTTATTTTTTTGACATATCATCTTTCATCCAGTTTACAGTCAAACTAAGAGGAAAAAAAGCATAGCAGACAGAGAAACTTGTCTCACCAGAAATGACTTGTCATTTTGACCAAATCCCTAATAAGAAGCAATTTAAGGGAAGAAGGATTTCTTCTGATTCATGATTTGAAAAGAGGGTATTGCATGGGATGATGCGGCTGAGATGCCGCACATCTTCACAAAGAATCAGTTCAGACTAGAATTGGAGCTGACCTAGATCCTGTAAGGTGTCTGGCTCCTCAATACACACTTCCTCCAGCTAGGCATCACTTCCTGAAGGCTCTGCAACCTTCAAAATAGCACCACCAGTGGGGAGCCAGCTTTCAAACATGAACCTATGCTAAACAGTTCACCTGTACCCTAACCAGAGTCAAATTTATTGTTGTGGACTAAATCTTTGACAAGTGAGTTAGATTTTGTAGTGATATACTGAAATAAATGGATACCCTAATAAGGAAGAGTATTCTTCAGTCAAATGACTTGTTTTCTCAACTCAGAGGATATATTTCATGCTAGTATTATTAGTTGTTTTGAATCTATGTTTTTCTGTCTGCATGCATGCAAGTGAAAGCAAGAAAGAATGGACATGCCAGGGCCTTTGCCTTTGCAATGAACTCCAGACACATGTGCCACTTTGTGCATCTGGCTTTACTTGAGTACTTGGGAGTCAAAGCTAGGCTGTCAGGCTTTGCAAGCAAATGCCTTTAACTGCAGTTCTATTTCTCCAACCCAAGATTCTTTTTAGTTTTTAATTTTTGTTTATTTGAGAGAGGCACACAGTGAGTATGGGTGCACCAGGGCCTCCTGCTACTGCAGATGAACTCCCGATTTGTGTGCCACTTTGTGCATCTGGCTTCATGTGGGTACTGGGGAACTGAATCCAGGGTCATGAGGCTCTGCAAGAAAGCACTTTTAACTACTTAGCAGTCTCTCCCGGCCCCTCCCTCTTTCCATTTTTTTTGGAGAGGTTTCACTACATATTTGGGCTAATCTTGAGCCTCCTGCCTCAGTTTCCTGAATGCTAGGATTATAGATTACATCATTATATGTGGCTTGTCATGGCCTTTTAAAAAAATCTTATTTTTAGAGAGAGAGAGAGATAGATAGATAGAGAGAGAGAGAGAGAGAGAGAGAGAGAGAGAGAGAGAGAGGAGAAAATGGGTGTACCAGGGGGACTCTAGCTACTGCAAACAAATACCAGATGTATTCACCACTTTGTATCTGATTTTACATGGGTACTGGAGAATCAAACCTGGGTGTCAGGCATTGTAGGAAAGCACCTTAACCACTTAGCCATCTCTCTAGCCCTCTCATAGCCTTTTGAAGCCTGAGATTAGCAGTTGAATAAATTAAAGTAACACTGTTTACCTGTTTTTTTAAAATTTGTGTTTGAGTGTGCACATTGGCACTCCCATGCCGTGACATGCTTGTAGAGGTGAGAGGAAAAAAGGTGTCCATTTCCTTCCACCTTTTTTTGTCATTGTATGAGCTAGAATAACTGGCCCACTAGCTTTTCCTATTCTCCTTGCTCTGCCTCTCAATGCTATAGGATCAACATAGACAAGTGTACCACTGTGTGTCTGGCTGGATGTGGGTTCTAGGGAGGATCTAACTCAGGTCCCACAGGCTTGCAAGCCATAGCCTTTACCACTGAACCATCTCTCCAGCCCACCTATTTATTAATGTACATATATAATTGATACTCAGACTTATTTTTTCTGTTTTATAAAAAGTAGAAGTGTCCACCACCCCACCAGGGGAGGAAAAAAAAAAACCCAAAAATAGAATTGTGTTATTTCCATGAAAAAAAACGTTAAGGGAAATTTACCAGTACAATTGTGTTTTATTTTCAGTGCCTGCAGAAGCCTAACCTGACCTCAGACACAAAGGACAAGGAGTACAAACCCCATGATATTCCCCAAAGGCAGTCTGTGCAGCCTTCAGAAAGCTGTCCCCCAGCGAGAAGAGCAAAACGTATGAGAGCTGAGGTGAGAATCTCATGAGGTTGATTAGAAGCAATTCTTGAGCTGAGTGCTAATGACTGTTCAACAACCTTGGCTTTCCTCTTTTGCACATGTGCTTTGTAGTTTTGAGCCTTGTTACTCTCACAAAGGGATGCTTTGTGCTGTCTGGCTTTTATACTTGGTGATAGGGATGGTGCCAGCCTTTAGGACGTGAACTCTTTCTGGGCTGCCTGGACAGCTGCTTAGTTGCCACAGGAAGAATTAGTGTTCTTGAAGCCCCTGTTACCCTCATAGTGTTGGGCAGTGTTCATTGGAAATTAAGGATGGGGCATGTGAAGATATTTTTTTACATCTAAGTTAAAAGACAATGGAAGTCGCCTTCTTTTTAGACTTATTGACAAAGGAGTATGAAATCAATGACAAGTATGTTTGCTGAGACAGAAGAACTGGGAAGCATGAGGCAGGGTGAAATAAGGTGCAATAAAAGTGGCATAGGGAAAGTTAGGAAAGACAGACAAAAGTTTTCTTTAGTTTTTTAAAAATTTTTTTCTTTTTTCTCTTTTCGAGGTAGGGTCTTGCTCTAGACCAGGCTGACCTGGAATTCACTATGTAGTCTCAGGGTGGCCTTGAACTCATGGCAATCCTCCTACCTCTACCTCCCGAGTGCTGGGATTAAAGGCATGCGCCACCACACCTGGCATCTTTAGTATTTTTAAAATATATATATATATATATATATATATATATATATATATATATATATATATATATATATATATATATTTGGTTTTTCAAGGTAGGGTCTCGCTCTAGCCCAGGCTGACCTGGAATTCACTATGTAGTCTCAGGGTGGCCTTGAACTCATGGCGATCTTCCTACCTCTGCCTTCCAAGTACTGGGATTAAAGGCGTGCGCCACCACGCCCAGTTTAAAATATTTTTATTCATTTACTTGCAAGCAGAGAGAAATATAGAGATTGATGGACAGAATGGGTGTGCCAGGGCTTCCAGCCACTGCAAATGGACTCTAGATGCATGTGCTACTTTGTGCATCTGATTCTATGTGGGCACTGGGGAATCAAACTCGGGTCCTTAGGCTTTGCAGGCCAAGCACCTTAACCAGTGAGCCTTAACCAGTGAGCCGTCTCTCCAGCCCTGTTGTTGCTGTTGTTGTTGTTGTTGTTATTATTATTAAAGTCAGAGTCTCACTTTAGCCCAGACTGACCTGTAAACTCACTATGTAGCCCCAGTCTATCCTTGAACTCTCAGAATCCTTCTACTTTGGCATGCTTGACTTAATTTATATTTTCAAGGCAGGGTCTCACTCTAGCCCAGGCTGACCTGAAATTCACTTAATAGTCCCAGGTCGAAGCCGGGCGTGGTGGTGCACGCCTTTAATCCCAGCACTAGGGAGGCAGAGGTAGGAGGATCGCCATAAGTTCAAGGCCACCCTCAGACTACATAGTGAATTCCAGGTCAGCCTGAAGTAGAGCGACACCCTACCTTGAAAAAAAAAAAAAAAGTCCCAGGTTGACCTTGAATTCTCAGTGATCCTCCTACCTCCTGTTTGCCGAGTGCTGGGATTAAAGGTCTGAGATACCATATCCAGCTGTTATAGCCTAAGTGCTGGGAATTTAAACATTATTCTTGATATTTATAAATATAAGACACGCTCTTGGGCTGGAGAGATGGCTCAGCGGATAAGGCACTTGCCTCCAGTGCCTAAGGTCCTGGGTTCAATTCCCCAGGACCCACATAAGCCAGACCCACAAGCTGGTGGCCCTGGTGTGATATCTCTCCCTCCCTCCCTCCCTCCCTCCCTCCCTCTCTCTCCTTGAAAAATGAATAAATAAAATATTAATAGCCGGGCGTGGTGGCACACACCTTTAATCCCAGCACTCGGGAGGCAGAGGTAGGA